>JBBPDE010238004.1:0-12208 GCA_037974605.1 Nannopetersius ansorgii | reverse complement strand
GCAACAGGCTGTGAGGGGGCTGTGGACCACCGCGGACCAAACGACTCAAAATTACTATCAAAAAAGTAAACAGAGCGGTGGACTGCACTGCGTTCAGTGAGAGAGCGCCGCTCTTCCTGTTTATCCTGAAACCATCGCACCATAATGACGTAAGCGTGCTCCGGCACCAATGCAAAAAATCTAATGTGAGTGCGGGCCAGAGGGGGAGGGGGGAGGGGGACAATCGTACTCGGGCCGGTTCAGGGCACCCGTGCCTAGTGTGAGTACACTCTTAGATCTTAGATATAAATGGTAGATTAGAAGTTGGTCTGTAGTTTGGAGTGAGATTTTGGTTTCTTGATCGGAGGCTTAATAATTGCTAGTTTAAACACTTTTGGTACATAACCGAGTCTAAGAGTGGAATTTATTATTGCTGAAAAGGGCATATTGTTACTGGGAAGACTTCTGGGAAGGAACTGAATTGAGCAGGCAGGTTGAAGTTGAGGAGATTCCTGTTGTTGAACTGGGTTAATAGACGCCACCCTGTCTGCTGTACCTACGTTTTGACCTGTTTCTGCAGCGGCTGTTTCAGACTGCAGATGCCGTTGGGTCATGAGTGTGGGTTGAATGCCTTGTGCAATGGCCTTGATTTTATCATCGAAGAAGTCCATGAAATCGTTACCACAGCAGGTATCTGAGGTTTGGTACCTCCCTGCTTCTTTCCAAGTGTAGAAATGGTGCTCAACTGTATTGTAATCATGTTCGATCTAATTAGAGAGGAAAGATGGGAAGTAAGAGCTCTGTTGTGTGTGAGGTTGTCCTTTCAGGCAGAGCGAATGATTCCAGCTTGGTCAGTTGCCATTTTATGTTTTTATTTTCATACATTTTGCTTTAATATGCATTAGGGATGCACCGATCGCAGTTTTCTTGGCCGATTCTGATTACCGATTTTTTTGTAAGTGTGATCGGCCGATACCGATTTTTCCGATACCGATTTTTTCCCCAGATAACAGAAAATTAGAGCTGCTGCATGTAGTCGACCACAACGACACAAAAAAATGGGTTACAGCTTTTTTAATGTAATGTGGTAGTTACTTTCCCCGTTTACTGGTTACTTTTATAATAGTGACATATGATAGTGACAGCTCTACAGCAAATACAAACAAAAATCTATTTTTCTTTAATACAAAGCTTTTTTTTTTCATAACAAATTTTCTTTCCAAATTTAAATAAATAAATCCCCCAAAAAAAGATCAGTTTGAAATCGGCAATACGTACGAGTTTCCGATCACTGGCCAATCGATCGGTGCATCCCTAATATGCACGTTTTATAGAGAAATCTTTTTTCTGTCTAATTCGCAAAGGAGCCTTTTAATCTAATGTAGAACAAAAGGTGCTGTCTAAGCACTGAAAACTGTTGGAACAGTTGGTTGATAAATCTGGGAGGTTCTCGACAAAACCAATACGCCCAACTAAAAAATTAGGGATGTACATATACCATGGTCAAGATAAGGCTCATTTTTTAGGTGATGGACTGAGAAACAAAAGCTGTGTTATCTATGTTAACACTGAGGGTCAAGATTAAATCAAGGGTGTGACTGCAGTAATGTGTGAGCCCCATTATATTTGACGCAAAACCAACAGAATCTTGGACTGATTCAGATGCAGATTTCAGTGTGTTCTTTATTAAAAAACATTTAAGGCTCCAGCATTTACTTATCACAATGTGTTACCAGGTTTGCTAGGAAGCCATCAACTCTTTGTTTGAACTGTGCGTAAGACCCTGGTGGTCTGTAGATAGTGATCAGTGAAAAAGAGGTCTTGTTTGTATCTAGACTGATGTTAGCCCTCAGAACTCAGATTGTAAACTCTGCTTTCAGTAAATATAAACAGTGTAAAACAGTGTAGAACCGGTGTTTGTTCTCCTACACTCGCACTATTTGCTATTCTTTCTCTTGGCGCGCTGCTGCTCGGCCGCTCTCCAGACCCCTCCCTCTGTGGGTTTTCCCCACCCACCTGTGGGCGGAGACTATCCTCAAAATTCAAAGATCTGCTGTTTTTTTGTGATTCTGCGTAACATAGGAACACCAAACAAAGCTCAGAATGTCTTCTGACACCTTGAGCATCAATAGTGAAACTAGCAAAACTAGCATATAAGGAGCTGTTTTACTGTATAATGATGTTTTAACTAGGGATGCACCGATTGCAATTTTCTTGGCCGATTCCCATTACCGATTTTTTTGTAAGTGTGATCGGCCGATACCGATTTTTCCGATACCGATTTTTCCCCAGATAACAGAAAATTAGAGCTGCTGTTTTTTTTTTTAATGTAACGTGGTAATTACTTTCCTTGTTTACTGGTTACTTTTATAATAGTGACATGATAGTGGCAACTCTACAGCAAACGCAAACAAAAATCTAATTTTCTTTAATATAAAGCTTTTTTTCGTAACAAAATTTCTTTACAAATTTAAATAAATAAAATGTAATACATAAACAAATAAATAACCCCCCCCAAAAACGATCGGTTTGAAATCGGCAATACATGTGAGTGATCGGCCATTTCCGATCACTGGTCGATCAATCGGTGCATCCCTAGTTTTAACATTTGTTGCACCTCTGTCATGGATCTGTGCTGCTAGTGTTCTAAGGATTAATGATTAAGTGATTTTGTTTATAATACCTGAGGGCATGTGTCTCCATCACTGTCACTTCATTGAGGGCAGTGTTTTTAGTTGTAGCCTGTGGGGGCCCCCTATAATCAAATCCTTATCAGTGATTGGTTAATTTCCATTGGCAGCTTTAGTAATGAGTAATGTTATATAATCTGCTGTTGTTGCGAATTGACTGGGATAGTTTAATGTTCATGAAATTGCTAAAACAGACTTTTCATATCTTCTGCTCTCTACTTCACTGCCAGTGTAAATCACATCATGTTTCACTACGTTTAGCATGAATCCATGAAAATCCCAATGTCTGTGCAATATACCGCTTCCCCTTGGGTGTTTTCTAGAAGAAAGGATAAGCGAAGTGAAGCTGAGCTACAGCCTGAGCTCCTGCCGATGCTGAACGGAACGCCTGCTCCTAATTCGCCTTTAAATCAATGCTCTCTGTCTGGCTTCACTGGGCGACATCATCCATCACTGTGTTCACACAGCATCTTTATAAGCTGTACCAGCCTCACCACCCTGCCGGCCTGGCAGACTGCGGCCGGTCACCATGGCAACCTGATGATGCAAAAACAGAGCAGGGCGCAGCAAGTCTGGAGGACAGGCGGCATAGTTTATAACAATAAAAGCTGTATATACTCAGTCACAGAACACAGTAGATTACATTTTAAACAAGAACATGCAGGACAGTGTGCGCTGATGTACTTTGACACCTCAAAAGCTATATCAGTATAAAGAACATGACACTGCACACTTATCCATTTTATTACAGACACCTACCCACCCTCCATTTCCCTTAATGGCCTCCAGAAGCGTGTAGAATTAGTGCCATGAAGCAGGCTGTAATGGTGTTTATGGCTACTAAACACAATGAACTTAAAATGTGCTTAAGCCTACCTGAATGTACCCCTGAAAATACACCAAATCCCTTAATTTGTATTAAGTGGTCATTATATTGTGAAACCGACCACTTAATTTTACCCTAAATTTAGATTTAAGGCATGAATATGAAACCCCTTCATCTTAATTTTAAGGTGTTAATCCAGGAGGACCTTTGATTTAAAGGGCAAATTTGAAAACGACCATAGTTTTACGCCTTAATCAACCTTAATGTGTGCACTTTTTCCCTTAAATGTCCTGTATGGGAAATTAAGGTCAAAAGTCAATTTTAAATGGTAAAATTAAGGCGTTTGGATCCTGGTGTATATAGAAGGTTTTCTAGTTATCCGCTAGCCGACTTTCCAGCTCTAAATCACCTCCTCGCTCTGAGTGTTTCACTCTGTATTCCTTTTCATCTTGTGTCCTCCCACATTCCTCACACCTGCATTCGCTCAAGGCCGAATAAACCTAATCTGAAGTGTCTCCTTGTGTTCGCACCTGTGGCACTGTCTGGCAGTTAGCTAACCTGCTAATTAGCTGCCTGCGTGTCTCCGTGGTTATTTTAGCATGGCTCAGGCTAATTTTACATGTTAATTGGTCCGGCAGAGGCAGCGCTGAGGTCGTGTTTATGAGGCTGTTGGCTGTGGATGGTTTACACCACAGTTGTCTGGTCTGAGGAGAACGTTTGTTCTGTGTGTCACAATATGTCTCCTGATGCAGCCTAGCATATCCAATTTAGCTGCATGTGTTTAAGGCACTTTAAACATAGGAAATGTCACAATCAGTGGCCCCCAGGATCTGCCATCCAAAGTGTTCCACTGAAAATGAACAGCTGAGGCAAGAGAGGACCACTTGAGAGAAGATCTTCATTCACTTTTTAGTTGTTTTGGGGTCTTTTTGGTATGAAAAGAAAAGACACAACTAAGTTGTTACAAATGATCTAAAACGTATGCACTTCTACAAAGACTACATTGTCTGTCTACTGTCTAATATTACTACAACTACTACTAATACTAATAAAAATAATCACGTATGCTAAACGATAATTTATCACAATGTGAATGGCATTAAAATGTTTAGTTATTTTTATAAACCAGAAATAAAAGTAGCCAACCCCAGTACATCATTAGATGAAACTCTCTCTCTCTCTCTCTCTCTCTGTCTCTCTCTCTCTCTTCTTTTCTCTAGGTGAGCGTTATCCTCACCCTGATGGTGCCGTACACGGAAATTGACGCTGACGCTCCCCTGATGGAGATGTTTTCTCTGCACGGCTTCCAGGCCGCCAAATACATTGTGGCCATCGGGTCCATCGCTGGACTGACTGTCAGTCTGTTGGGGTCTCTCTTCCCCATGCCCAGGGTCATCTACGCCATGGCTGGAGATGGTCTACTCTTCCGGTAAACGTCTGTCAGAGGCCTATAAACCAATAAGCCCCTTCAGGATGTGCATCTACCTTGTGTCTGAACACATTTTATAGAGACACTTTCTCATCCTCTATTAGAACCTCTATTAGAACCTCTTTACTCAATGATATGGACCCCATGGGACCACGGGTGAGCGGGCATCATTTGGGTGGTGGATCATTCTCAGCACAGCAGTGACCCTGACTATGTCCATGTGCATGTGCACAGAGTTTATAATATACAGCAGTTCTAATGGAGATACACTGTGGCGACACATATTTAGGTGAACAAAATAAAGGGACAATATGTATTAGGTTCTTCCCCAGGTAAGTCTGATATGCACCTGGCCGTTCACATGATATAAAAGAAAATGTGCTTTATTAGATCAGACCAGCATCATCCAATGCTCACGTTCCCACTGCAGATGCTTTTGCCAGTGGACAGGGTCAGCATGGGCACTCTGAGCGGTCTGTGGCTTTGCTGCCCCACATGCTGTTCTGGCATCTTTCTATCATAAACAAAATTACCTTTGCAGCATTTTGTGCCACAGAAGCTTTTTGGTGTGCTAGGCTAGCCTTCTCTCCCAATGTGCATCAATAAGCCTTGGATGCCCTTAAACCTGTTGCTGGTTTTCCTTCCTTGAACCACTTTTCTACCAGGAACCCACATGCATGACATGCCATTTGGACCAAGTCAATTAGCCATCTTGATCAGGCCCTCGTCAGAGTCACTCAGATAGCAACTCTTGCCCAGTTTTCCAGCTTCCAACATATTAACTTCAAGATTTGACGGTTCAGTTGTTGCCTAATATATCCCATCCCTTGACAGGTGCCCCTGTAGCGAGGTGATCAATGCTATTCAAGTCACTCATCAGTGGTTTTAATGTTGTAGTTGATCTATATGTAGTATATGATTTGGTACATAAGAGTGTGAACTGATTGTAGCCAGTTATAATATCCAAACAGATATAAGGGTATAGTCATTTTTTAGATGTTTGTCTGTTGTTCTGCAGGTTTCTGGCCCATGTGAGCACGTATACGGAGACTCCAGTCGTGGCCTGCATCGTGTCTGGTTTCCTGGCTGCCCTGCTGGCCCTGCTGGTGAGTCTGCGTGACCTGATCGAGATGATGTCCATTGGCACCCTGCTGGCCTACACTTTGGTGTCTGTGTGTGTGCTGCTGCTTCGTTACCAACCCGAGAGCGACATCCACGGCTTTGTCAACTTCCTGTCTGAGGAGAACGCCAAGAGGAAGGGCGAGGGGGTGCTGGCCGAATGCGAGAAGGATGCATGTTCTCCCATTAGTGAAGGAGAGGAGTATGGAGGTATTCCAACCAACACTTGTGGAGCAAAGAATCTACCATCCCTAGGCGATAATGAAATGCTGATTGGCAAGTCTGATAAATCCGGCTATACAGCCAGCCATCCAAACTATGGCACGGTGGATATGTCTTCAGGCATCGAGTCAGATGAGACAGAAAGTGTCTACCTTCAGAAGCTAAAGAAGCTAATGGGACCCCGCTACTACACCATGCGGATCCGTCTGGGTTTGCCAAGCAAAATGGACAGACCAACGGCGTCTACTGGGCGAACAGTCACCCGCTGTGTACTCCTACTCTTCTTCCTTATCTTTGGCTTCTGCTCACTCATCATATTCGGCGCTGGTTGCATTGCGGAGGGTCGCTGGTGGGCTATTCTGCTGCTAGTGTTGCTTGTGCTGATCATTACTCTGCTGATCTTCATCATCATCCAGCAGCCGGAAAACCCCAAGCGCCTGCCATACATGGCACCCTGTGTGCCCTTTGTTCCTGCCTCCGCCATGCTGGTCAACGTGTACCTCATGCTCAAGCTGTCCAGTATCACTTGGATCCGCTTTGCTGTCTGGTGTTTTGTGGGTAAGCAGCATTTTATTCATTTGATTGTACTCATTCAGAGCACATACTGGATAAAAATCACTCCACACTCATTACTGTGAAATTGTAAAAAACTACATACACTCCAGATTCATACTGGATAAAAATCTATTTCCATCTATTATCTATGACAGTATTAATGTCATTCTGATTCATACTGGGCTGTAGATGATGTATATATGTGTATATACACACTGTGTGTGTGTGTGTATGTTTGCAGGCGTATTGATCTACTTTGGCTACGGTATGTGGAACAGCACTCTAGAAATCACAGCACTGGAGGAGGAAGTCCATGCTAGCACATACCAACGCTACGACATGGGAGTGGATGACAACTTCGCTGTGGACGACGACCTTTACCCCCCGAGTGGAAACTGGAGACCTCAGAGCCAGGGCACAAAGCACCAGCCACAAAGAGGGAACGGGGATCCAGTGGAGGCTCCGGCGGACGGCCTTGACAGTCTTGACAACCACAGGACCTCCTCATCCCACAGCAGAGCCAAAAGCAAAGGCGGGAAATCTGCCCCCGGCTTCGAGGCGCTGGTGGTGGACGACGATTTGGATGACCCGCTGGAATGAGAATGTAATTCTGAATGTACTCATGTGTCCACAGAAACCTGCAGAAACCCTTGGGCTAGATGGTTACCTCTCTACAGTGAAATTGTACATTATTTTACTTCTGTTTTGATTTGTTTTCTTTTATTGACTGGGGTAATCGATCCCCAAAGAAATTCTCCTTCAACCTGCATATTCTTTGCACATAAGGTGACATTGCTTCTGTTCACATATCTCCAAAGACAGAGGCGTCCTTTTTCTGTCCACATCTGCCTTTCCTTTAGGTTCGATCCACTAAATTGAACTCTACAGATTTACTGAGCACTTAAACAAAACATTGCCCATCACTGCAGTAATTAGCACGTTATTTATCACACGCTGAAGACGTCAGCGATAACACTGTTAACTATCGCAGCCTCACAGCACTTCCTAAAATGAGCCACAGACGGCCTGCAGGAAGCAGTCTGGCAGTGGAGGATAGAGATCTTCCTGTTAGCGGGTCGTAATGTGCCACTGTGCTAATAGTTTGCCGGACAAGTTGCTTTACTGTCCTTTTCATCTGTGTCATTTTAAAATGGCAGTTCTGCGGAAAATCAAATTAACAAAGTTTACCCCCTCCTTTACCCCAAATGTAGTTGATCACCTGAAACATGTTTGGTGTATGAAGACTGCTTCTGGAACTATGAGGCTAATGTAGCTAACAAGTAATGGACTGTTCGGTTAGCATAGCTTGAATTTTGCACTCGTGTTTATAGACAACAAGCAAGTCTATTTAAGATGATACAACTGTAGCAGGAGTCTGAGAATTTAGTAATGCAGTAAACAGCATGCTAATTGGTATATGTAAGCTTCATTAGCCTCATAGCTGATTGACTACATTTGAGGTATGGCTGCACCTAACTGTCATTTTAACATTTCTCTATGTTGAAAAAACCAAATGCTATAGCCATAAAAATGCTACACAAGGTGAAACACAAGCCGTAGCTCCACCCCATGCTGATTTGTGCTGCTGACTGTTTTTTTCCATGAGGTTTATCAAAGACCTCTCCAGACTGTAGACAAAAGCATCACCATGTCTAACTCCTCCTCCACATCCGCTCCAACGTCTAGCCCAAGAGGTGGCTACAAGTGGTGATCGGACTTTGCTTGCGATAGTGCCTTCATCCGTCAGTGTGTGCTTTATCTCTGATCATCATGACACTCATGCTTGTCTATGTTACGTCTGTGTCTTTCTGGGTTTGTTTGTTTTTTCTTTTCGTGAGACGAAAAGGCATGATACCAGCACTTCTGGGTTTTAGGTGAAGTTTCTCTTTCGTTTCATCTTTCGTGCCTGTTAGTAAGTCCATCGCCATTCCCACCGCTCGCTCTGCATACGTGACTCCACTTCATCCTTGCCAGCAGGCAGCTCTGTGTACATAGCATGTGAACAACAGTATGGTTTGTGTCTCTTGGCTGTTCAGGGGCCCTTCAATGAGATGGAACAGACAGAAAAGTGTGATTCAGAGAGCCCTGGGCCACATGGTATAGTTCTTTCTAAGCGGCTAAGCAACTGAAACTAGGCCCCAAGTTCATTTTGAGAAAAAAAACATTTACCCAGTTTTACCCCATAAGCTCAGCCAGGACATGTTTGGTGTCTAAAATTTGCTTTACTAGCTACAAGGCTAACAAAGAAATTCAAGGCTAACAAAGAAACCATTTAGCCTCGTGACTAAATCATCTTACTGGCTCCATTTTGGATGTAACGGTCAGTCAGTGTGAGAAACCACATAAGCAAGTCTATTCGAGATCACTGAACACCATCACATTCCTTGAGGGAAGGGTGGGATGGTTTTTCATTATAAAGCAATTAGAAACGCTAATTCCCACAAATATCAATCAGCCAAGGGTTGGTGCCTAGAGTTTGGTTTGGACAGGCTCTGTGCTAAAGTGACTAACAAGTAATGAAAGCTTCCCCCCTGCAGATAAGCACTGCTAATGGCTTAATAATGATAAATCATTACACGCTCTCAGAGCGTGACACACTGTTGTCTACAACAAAGGGCATGTGTGACGATTTAAGCATGAAGCTAATTGTTCCCGTTACTTGTTAGCTACATTAGGCTAATGACCTCCAGTGCTGAAACTAAAGACGTGGACGCTTATTGGCCAATCCGCTAAATCTGGGGAGAATGTGTGTAAATGTTTTTTATTTTTTTGCTAAATTATTCTGTTAGCATAATAGAAATACACTAGTACCATAGAAGGCCTTAACTGTTAAAAAAGAACTGCACAGGACTCACAGGACGTTTTAGGCCTTTCCCTCGCACCATTGAATCTCTTGGGTGAATGTCAGTTTCTCAACCCCTTCAACTCCATATTGTTTAGTTGTCATCTTACATTATAGTAATGGTTATGTATTACAATAGATGATCAACAAACAGTTAGAGTCAGATTTAGGAATAGGTTCAGAGGCAGGATTAGGTTTAGGACTTGAGTTGAGGTTAAGGTTGTGGTTGGACTAGGTGAAAATGTTTAAGTGAATTTAATAGATTTTTAGTTGAAACTAAGGAGAGCATCTACATATAAATTCATCCAAATAACACCTCGTTCACTTTCTGCACTTACATATGTCTTGAGTGATCCAGTGGACATGCATTTTGTCCATGGACCAGATGATCTAAACAGATGACTTGCTGCATTTTGTCTAGCTTTTAATAAATGCAGTCATGAAATCATGCAATTGGAGGCAAAATCTAGAACAAGATTTTTAATTTTTTTAATTTGTAATTCCTGAATAAAGGAAAAAAAAAAAAACCTGACTCAGACTCATCCCCCAGAGACTTAAAACCTGACTCAGACTCATCCCCCAAAAACTTAAAACCTGACTCAGACTCATCCCCCAGAGACTTAAAACCTGACTCAGACTCATCCCCCAGAGTCTTAAAACCTGACTCAGACTCATCCCCCAGAGACTTGAAACTTGACTCAGACTCATCCCCCAGAGACTTGAAACTTGACTCAGACTCATCCCCCAGAGACTTGAAACTTGACTCTGGCTCACTCCCCTAAGATTTGACTCAGGCTTGCATGCCAGAGACTCAAGACTCATCAAAACTCATCTTGCACTTGCACTCTAGACTCAGACTTGCACAAGAACAACTTGATTCAGACTTGCACTCAATTGAGATTTGCATTCCAGAAACTTGAGACTTGACTCAGACTCACTCCCTTGAGACTCACACTTGCTACTCAAAGGCTCGTTACAGACTCTGTTTCCATAGGAAACACATTTAAATGCCATTTCTAAACAGCCATATTTCTTGCTGTCCACTTGTGGTCAGATCACTCAAGATGAATTTTAATACCAAGTGTACAAGGCCCAAGACACCTATACCTAGAGTTTAGTGAACTGTGGACCCACATACAGAGTTTAAGGGAGTACAGAGTAAAAGTGAAGAGCTTGATGCAGAAATGACCTGCAGACTGCCACT
This sequence comes from Nannopetersius ansorgii, assembly GCA_037974605.1. NCBI lineage: Eukaryota > Metazoa > Chordata > Actinopteri > Characiformes > Alestidae > Nannopetersius > Nannopetersius ansorgii. Next base: position 1,342 of record JBBPDE010238004.1, on the reverse strand, counting down.
CGCCATCCACTCATTGTGCAGTGATCTCCTTTGCGTAGGTGTACATACAGAGCTTTTTCTGGGCCTTCGGTTGGTGTGTGGTGTGAACGCTCCTGTCGATGTGGCGTTTTTTTGTGGACCGTGTAGCATGTGGAGCCGCAACAGGGGTAAAAACGTGTCGCTAACTGTTTGCATGTGCAGTGACCACAATGAGACATAATACAACTCTCCAATGTAGCAGAAAGGCGGATAAAACCCTGTCCCAGACTTTCTTCGGTTTGCAAAGCAAGCCAAAGTCTCCAGCCCTCAAAATTGAGATGCTATCTGACTTCAGTAGAGTGGAGGATTGAAAAACGAGTATTTTTTGCAGGTGTTTCCTAACTTCAGGTTCTCTGTGTGTAATCCAATACAGCTGGGGTGGCGTTCTTTAGACCCACCACATAAACAAGAGCTAAAGCAGCGATAGCGCCTTTCTAATGACCTCTTTTTAGATTGATACAGCTCTATATTTCTGTTTTAACGGTCACCGTACCTCGATCGAGATAAGAGCACTAGAACATGCTTTAGAAAGAACAGGATAAAACAAGGATGAACTAATTAATAGAGATATTTTATTACAGACCTATTCTAAAAAAAGAAATCAAACAAATGCTGCCACTGTTGCTTTGAAAGTTCAGCTACTAGTTGTTTATTTTGTCTCGAAGATACGGCGCGGTGTTGTACTTGTGAGATATCTTTCCTGCCGCAGCAAGTTTGTTCGGTATTTGTTCAGGAACATGTTGAGATTGGCTTCCTTCTGCGAATCCGATATTTGTTTTTGCTGTATATTTTGGTACGAAGTGGATGTGTGTTCCTGTATTATGGTTTGAAAAAAGAAAAAAACAGAAAAAGATCTCTTTATTGTTTCTTCCATTTGTGGTTCTGCTGCCCTGTCGCACTGTGTAATGAGATGTTGATATTGCCTCCATGCAAAAATGAAAGTTATTTATTGCAGATCTGATAAAGCGTCACTCTTGATTTGACTATTTTACTTCTCAGATGGTATCACAGGGGTCTTGGTCGGCTTCGAGGAAAACTACACATGGGTGGCAGACCTGGGGCCGGATCCACAATCAGTATCAAAAAGAAAAGAAAATAACGGAATATTATTATACAATCACCTGAAGAGGCGTTCCAAACCAAAACTAGGGATTAATATATTGTGTTGCTCTGTGCAGTTTTCTGTGCTGCATTATAGCCTTCAGCTGCATCAGTTGAATACAATTCATGATTTTACATTGTTTTCACCCTCCCTCTCTCTCTCTCTCTCTCTCTCTCTCTCTCTCTCTCTCTCTCTCTCTCTCTCTCTCTCTCTCTCTCTCTC
>JBBPDE010237994.1:0-12210 GCA_037974605.1 Nannopetersius ansorgii | reverse complement strand
GTAGAAAAAGTAGATCAGTCTAAACATGAAACACATCTTGATGTACAGTGTAAATCAGAATTAAGAACAGTCTCAAACAAACATTTAGAGATGCATACAGTAAATCAATTTCCTTAGAGGTGGCTATAACCCATTTAGCTGCTTATACTCACTATTAACTTACAGATTATTTACTTTGCAGTTACTGAACAAGTCGTACGTGTCATTAACCCTCTCTTGCTTGCTTGGCATAACCTGACATAATCTGGAAGAAAACACTAAAAACAACATTTCTCAAGTTTAGAATGAAAGCATTTAACCTAAATTGTATGATTTAACAGTGTAAATATAAAGAAATTATAAACAGTAGCTTTCATGGATTTCAATTGACCAAAAGTTGCCACGAAGCTAAATGTATAGTAAAAATGAGGAGGGACAGAAGATTAATAAGGCTTATCAAGTAACAAAGATCTACTGGTCACCTGGGAATGTATTGCTGGGAACAGAACTTGCTAACTCAGCTTTTACTGATGATGTGTCTGCCAACAAAAGCAATAAGATGACTTATGAAGGGTTTAGGAGCCACTAAACTTCTGAGATTCACCCAGAATGCTAAGTGGATGAACCTTCAAACGTGCAAGAGGACAATGACCAGAATTTTACTATCAAGGCAACGTTTAATGGTCAAAAAGTGTAATGTCCATGACTGGCCAAGTCAGTCACCCTATCTGAACCCATTTTGAAGGCAAAACTGAAGGCAAAAAGCCCCCCAAAACAAGCAGGAACATAAAAATAACTGCTTGCAGAGCGGGCAAGTGTAACCAGAGATCATACACAATATATACCGATGTGAATGGGATGAAGGCCGGCAAACAAAGTACTGAGGATGGAAATTTAATTCAAGATTAGTTTAATTTGTCCAAGTATACTTATCTAAAATGGGGGACATTATCTGGTTCAAAATTTGGAACTTTATCTGGTTCAACCCTTGTAAATGTTAATATCCCCAAATTAAAGCTGACACACTGAACTTAAAGGTTAATATTTGATTTCAACTGGAGTACAGAGCCAAAACTATCAACACTATATCATGTCTGTCCAATTACTTATAGTGTGCGCTGTTAATGCTCCACACCAAATAAGGAATGGAACCAACAGAGCTTCAGTTCATACTGGAATACTGTAAAGCTGCAGAGGGATATTGGACCATTCATCAAGAAGCCTTTAGTCTGGTTAGGTGAGGGAGGGGGCAAAAGTGACATTGAAATCTAAGTGTAAGTGTTTAGATCTAATGACTGGAGAGTCTGTGAAAGTCATCTGAATTCATCCAGGTGTTCAAGAATGAAGTAATGAAGTAGTTTAGCAGTGTGCATGGGATCATTATCCTCTTGAAATATCTGAACATCTGGAGGGAACTGTGTTTGCACAATGGGACGCACCTGATTCTTCAAACTGGCCTCAAATTCCTTGGCCATCATGAGTCATTACATGCCGAGCAATCGCTAATGAGCGCTACGAGGTAGTTCACTATTGCAATAACCATTGAGGATCTCCTGTTTTTTGTCAAAAATGAGCTCAAATTAATGTTGGATATGCAAATTCCACATCTGTACAGTTCACAATTTACAGTTTTCTGTGCGCAGGTTTCATTGAAGTGCTCATTCAGTTTTAGCAGTCTCAGTGTTTAGACTGTTAAATGTCCTTCTGTCCCTGTTGGTGGACTTAGTTTGTGACATGATTGCTTTAGTCATATTTGACATAACAAGTTTAAATTGCTTAAAAAATATTACATAAAAAACATTCTTTCTGTTTGATACTCTTTTACATCTGATTGCTTTGAAAACCCATATGCGGCTGTCAGACCTGTTATACAGGCGATTGGTATTTAACCTCAACATTTCTGTAGGATTAAATGGTTCAGATGTAACACTTAGCAGCATGGTAGTCTCCGCCCACAAGTGTGTGGGAAAAACCTGCAGAGGGAGGGGCTCCGGAGAGCGGCCGAGTGGCGGCACTCTGAGAGAAAGAGCAGCAAACAGCAAGAGAACAAACGCCGGTTCTAGACTGTTTTACACCAGTTGCATTTACTGAAATCAGGGTTTACTGATGCACTCTGAGTTCTGTGGGTTAAGAGAGGTTGATGTGAAATGCATCATTCTGTAGAACCTTAGCGAGCCAGAATTTGACGGTGGTGAATGGAACCAGATGTCCGAAAAGTTTCATGCCTCTAAACGCTCCCTCACAGAAAGTTATTACATGAAATGATTACAAATGCGCTACATGATGTCTGAGACATTTTCTTTATCTTGTTCGCCACATATTTTTTCTGCATGAACTGGAGTTCACTGCATGCAGAGACCAAATGTCTTCCGTTTTTCATGCTGATGAATAGGTTTGCTAAGTGCAAGTCAAAGGACAGGTTGCTTGGGCTTCATGTTGATAACTCTCTCGAAGTCAGAGAGAAGGATCTGTAACTGTAATCATATCGTTAAATCAGGTCTTCTGCGATATGGAAACGAGTGGAGGAGGCTGGACAGTCTTTCAGCGCAGATTCAATGGCAGCATAGACTTTCAAAGAGGCTGGAAGGAGTACAAAATGGTGAGTATACAGAAATGCATACACACACACACACACACACACACACACACACACACACACACAGAGAAACCCTGGCAACCCACTGCATTGCATGAAACGTTCCCCAGGCAACTTGGGATCTGGCTCAAGACCCACTAATCTACTGAACCGTTATGTTCTTCATTCTAAGATGGAGAAGGCACTTCGTCCTTGCTTAATGCTGGTTTGTGGGACAGCGCGTGCCTGGCCAGATAATATTTACACCAAAAGAAAACAGTTACCAAATGTTTTCTTACTTATTCAGTGGAAGACATGATGAAGAGTTTGGCTTCAATCTGATGACATGAGCTCACAAATCAGCCGAAGAATGAAACATGGAGAATAAAATAGCATCTGACAGTTTGGCGTCATTGCTAGCATTTGTAGTGTTTTTATAAAGACTGGTGCATTCGCTTTCTAAAATAGCCATGCTATAAAACATCAGCTGGAGCGTATCATGGGTTCTTGAATGTTTTCCTTCATTCAAATGTGTGTCAGAGTGTCTGCACTAATATGTACATCCAGAAGTTTGTAAATACCTTTTCCTTTGAAAATCGAGGCTTTTAATTAGGAATTTACAAGAATATCAGCCTCTTCTCTTCTGGGAAGGCTTAGCACCACATGCTGGAACATTGCTGTGAAGATTTGACAGCACAAGAGCATTTCTGAGAAAATAATAAAGCAAGTACAAAAACGACATAAGTCTCAAACTGGGTCAAAAGCCGGGGAGTAAAAATTTGTTTTTAAACAAGATTTGAACTCCTCTAGTGAAGGGGCCGATCTAATATGACTTGGCAAGTCATTCCATAGCTGTGTGATTTTGGTATGGATATTTGCTCTTTTGTTTAAAGTTCAGTGAAATATATAAACCTATTGCACAATTTTGACTTTTTTTTTTCTTCAGGGCTTTGGTGACCCTGGTGGAGAGCACTGGCTAGGGAACGAGGCCGTGCACCTGATCACCAGTCGCTCCCAGCACACCCTCAGAGTGGAGCTGAGGGACTGGGAGGGGAACGCTGCATACTCCTCATACGAAAAGTTCCAGCTGGCCAGTGAGAAACAGCAGTACAGGTATCTGTAGTTTTAGCACTGCAGCTATAAGGCTAATGTACTGTAGCTTATGATAGACCCGTTCATCCCATCATCATATTATAATCCATGCCTAAATCATCACATACTCGTCTCGTACCCAGTGTAGTTGCTCAGTAATCTCCAATAGACTTGCTGAAGTGGTTTCTGTCTCTGTATGCCACACTGTTATAACTAAACATGGACTGAAGGACATTAGCATAGCTAGAGGCAGTAGCCACCCTAAAGCCTCACTTTTTTACTGTTGTGCATTTTGTGAATAAATCAACTCTATAAAGAATATATCTGCGTATTTAAATCATAAAACTTACAGTTAAGTGAAATACTAGTAAAACAAACAATGGTTAAGAGTCTGTTATTGTACATAAGACAGATCAGTTTTAGATCAGTAATACTGACAGAAGTAGTGATATTTCACATGATAAGACTATTGCATACAATAATAATACACACATAATTAGTACTGAATAAGAAAACTGCACATGATATTGCACATGGTAAGACCATTGCACATAATCACAAGATATTGCACATAATGTTTTCGTACCTGATAAGAAAATTGCATGATATTGCAGACGGTAGATTATTGCGCATAATCATAACTTGAATGTTTCTTCTAATTATAAGTAATTTCCTCAAATTATAAGCTGCTTTGGATAAAGGTGTCTGTCAAATTAATGTCATGTAATTATAAGATAATTTTAGAAGCAGCTATCCTTAGCAAAATGCTCAGCCTGTTCTGCTGCAATCTGATTTTGCCCAGACTCCTGGTGAGGGGCTACACTGGGACGGCTGGACAGCAGAGCAGCCTGGGGTCGCACGGCACAAGTTTCAGCACCCGAGACTCTGACAACGACAACTGCCTCTGCAAGTGTGCGCTAATGCTAACTGGAGGTGAGAGCTCTTTCTGTCGCTAATGAAGCACACTCTGGGCTCTAATTATTACAGCTTATTAGCAACACCTCACAGATTACTGTGACTGATCATTTGGAATCACTCTAATGCATGTAGATTTGTGTCAGTAAGTTAAAGAGTGGGTAAACTGAATGTTTTAAAAACAATATAAACGATGTCTTTTCCGGTTTAAAAATGGATGTTTCCTTCGCTATTTTCATGTGTTTCAAAATTTGCCATCTCTGACTTCCTCATAACCTCCCAATAACCTCCCATGGTTATGTCAACTTTTAAGTTGACATAACCATGCCATAATGATGTCAGGTAGTAATTTTCAAGACAGAAACAGCAGTGTTAGATGTCGTAACCATATTTAAGGAGTCTTTACTTTTAGAAATTAATTTTTTAAAAAAAGACCAAATAATTCTTTAGCAGTAGATATCTCTTAGTTTTAACCCCACATATATTCAGTTGTTGTACAACAAATCAGTGACAAACCATGACTTAGGCCATACATTTAAAAAATGCAACAAATAAAAGGTAGGGCCCCTGCTGGCATCCCCATAGAATTATCAATCAATGGATATTAGTACAAAGCTAATACTGGTACACACATTTTCTCATAATATACAAGAATGTTACAGCTTTACAGCAGCTCTTTCAGTAAAGACCCTGGAATATAGTTGCTGTATCCCAATGCGAACTATTGAATGAAAATGGATTTGTTAACTAAGGCTCCTCTTGATATTCAGTGACACTGTATTACTGAACAAAATGTACCATAAAAGCTCAGGATGACATTTTGACATTTTTGTGGCTATGTTAACATTTGAGCAGGGGCAAAGTTACTGGCTTTTTTATGTTATTGTATTTTATGTTCTATCAATTTTAGATTGAAGCACATGGCTTTTGTATCTTTTCTTGATCATTTCTCTGTGTTAGCATTGAAATGTGGCAGCATTCACTCTCATTTCCACAGTCCAGTTGTATGTTTCTGTTTGTTGTTAGAGGGAAATCTTGTAACATGGCTTATTGCTTTACATTCTAAAAATATTTCCAATGCAGCAAATAAATTATCTGCCGAATAATTGAACAAAAAACGAATTTCATGAAAAATATTAGCAAAATATTAATTTCCATCATCTACATCCACACACATACACATGTGAAAGCTTTATCATGAAACAATACTTTAGATGGAACTCTAGAATTTTCCCATCATTAGTGCGACTGCAGAAACAATCACACTATTGTTCTTCTTAAGATATTTTTGTTTTCCACCCATTTTGGTGCCGCTTCTTGTCAGAACCCAAATTGACTCTCTGCAATATTCCAGCACTAGTTTCAGATGTCCAGCATCATTAAGTGATGGGGTCTCAAGCCATTGCTGTCATCTTTGTGAGAACTGATCCCCAGCTCCACCCACACATTCCTAAATCAAATGCATTACGATTATTTCACTTGCTGCAATCAAAAATGTAAAAGAAACCAACCATTCAAAAGTGCACAATTATATAAAAACATGTTCCAGTGCGTCAGGCTCCTCTATACTCATACACTGTGTCATCTTCCATTCAGACTGGTTAATCACTGCTAGAGCTCAACTGAGGCTCTAAAAACCTCCAAAATAAACAGCTTATTAATTGAGATTCTCAAAGTTGAGCTGTGTGTCTTAAAACCAGCCAGAGACCTGAGAATGCCCGTCTTTGTTTGCCTAGCCATTCATAATTAAACGACTTAAAGATGGAACCCTTCACTCTACCCAGTCCAATCTAAACAGTCACTGAGCAAAGTGATATTAATGCAATCATTTTGAGATCGGCAGGGGGCTCTTTGAGGAGGGCTGGTCTGGTTCTTTCAGAAGAGTCACAGTTTGCTTTAAAAGGTTACAAGATACTTTGTGCACAGCAGGGACACGTATCATTCAAAACACAAAGTCTGTTGAGAGCAAGTTCTGCCCAGAAACCAAGAGGAAAAAGACACTGGAGAGAGGTGGATGTTCAGAGGTGTCAGTTTTACCTTCAAAATACTGTCGGCTTCCAAAGCTGCACAGAACCGCAGTGTGGGACCTCAGTTACCTGAGAAACATAGACTTTTCACATTAAGAACTAGAGTCAAGTCAAGGCTGCTGGTGGCCTAGCAGGTGTGTTTGATTGCTAAGAAACTGCTAAGCACCTCTGAGACTTGAACCCTTGAGCCATGTACCGTCCCCACATACTGCTCCCTGGGCACTGTGTTCCTGGCTGCCCGCTGCTTCACTTGGTGAATGGGTTTAATGCAGAGGAAGAATTTCATGCTGTTCACACTGTGTGCTGTGGTGTGTTCACGAATGACAGATTGGTCACTTTTACTATAGAGGTTCAAGTCTGAGTCTAAAGAGGTTCAAGTGTGAGTCAAGACTGAGTCCAAGGTGCTCTAAGGCAAGAACAAAGAGGTTTGAGTCCAAGTCAGTAACAAGTTCATTGAGGTTCAAATCCAGGTAAAGATCAAGCACAAATGACAAGAGTTAAGACAGAGACAGAATACATTAGAAAATTATTGTTTATAAATTGTGTGCACAGAGTTTGCATCAGCTGTTCAAGGTAATACCTGTTACATGGTAGATGGATTTTGACCAGTGCAGGTGCCTTAATTTTGTCCGCTGTCATTTTATGCTTTTTATCTGTGATTGCGGCAAATGTTTTTAATCACAGCTGGACTCGGTCAAGACCATGTAGAATATTTGGCCAGTCCATGGCTGCAACCGAGATGAGTCCGGGGCAAACTACCAGCGAGTTCAAGGCAAGTCTGAGACCACAGAATAGACATCTGCAGTTTGAGGCCAGGCTTGAGTACTACAGCTGCACTGAGAAAAGTTTTAAAAATTCGCTTTAGTTTTGATATTCAGGCTTTGTGCCACTCAAACTTGATCTTTCAGTGGTAGTTCACCTAGATGTGCATATTCTCACTGGCCACTTAAACAGCATGTGAGCATGTAGCATCCTGTTGCATGCACCAATGACGCCTTAATCATGACTGGAATGCACTTCTGCAAAGTTCTCAGGCAAACTTAAAACTCAACTGCAAAAAAATGAAGGAGTGGCCATCCATGCCCCTTGACCCCTTTTCCAGGGCTTATCTGAGGTTTTGCTGCAATGTTGGACTTTCTGCCTCCAGTGTGTTAACAAAGCTCTTAAGCACGGAACACATAAATGCAGAGCTTCTGGTGCACAAACTGATAGTAAATCAAAGCCAGTGACTTCATTCAGCATTACTGAGTTCTGCTGAAGGATAAACGATCACAGTAGCAGTCGGTGGTGTTTATTGTCATTTCTGTCACTTCTTTCACATATCAGTCTGGGAAGGGCTGGATCAGGATCTGGCTTGTTCCTTCTTATTCAATTACTGCCTAAAAAGTGCAAGAGACTACAGTAATATTGCATTATCATGGTTATTCCCTCAAGTTATTTACCCATTTCTTCACTTCACAGGTTGGTGGTTCGACGCATGTGGCCTCTCCAACCTGAACGGCATGTACTTTGTTTTGGGGCAAAACATCCGAAAGCTCAATGGCATCAAGTGGCACCACTTCAGAGGGCCCAGTTACTCCCTCAGGTCCACCGCCATGATGATCCGGCCGGCTGATTACTGATGCAGAAAAGTCACAGAGAAGTCATTTCTCCACACATTACAGCTGGAGAAGCCAAACTCTACCCCAGCGCTGTGAAGGACAACCCTGCACCGGTTTGGCTGGTATAAACATTTGGAATGTGAGGTTTTTGATAGCAAGCAAGCAGTCTGTTATTTACTGGAAAGCAGAAAAGCATAGTCATCAGACCTACATTACAAACATACTGCTCTGTTAACCCCCCCTCTCTCTGCTTTACTGACTGATGATCTCACCCAAAAATGCGAAAACTGTCAACTTATTGCCTTGGCAACTTTCCATTGCTGTCTTATAGTGCCTGTGAGGTCAGGAACTGTCATTGTTATGACAGCGTTAAGAGAATGACTCCATGGAAGAAGCCTGAACTTTCTGGACCATTGAGAGAAGTGTTGGATGCCACGTGTACATGACTGAGAATTATGTGGTGAAGGAAGCATACTGTATTCACTATAGACCACATAGGACATATTAGGACTGTTTAATGACTGGACATTGTGGGAAAAGGTCAGGTGGACCTCTGTATGCATGATGTTTAATCACATTTGCTGATTTTAATGAAAAGTACATGTTCCTTCGTTTAGGCAGTGTTCATATTAACTGGATGGGTTGCACAGCTCTTTCTGTTCTTTCGTACTCAAGGATGGTCTAATTAAGTGATTACATGTGGCAATTAGGGCTGGAATCACTTATCAGCAACAATAATGTTTGCATTCTGTGTTCCAATCGAATCCAGTCCATTAACAATAGCTCCAGTTCTCTCCAGTTTTATTCCATTTACACACAAAGAAATGAGACAACCTGTGAGTCACAACAACAGCAGCTTATGGCTGCACAGGAAAAGCCCATCAGAAACAGCTTCATTGTTGGTTTGGGGATCATGTTCAATCATCCAAGGTCTCTTCACACAGAGTTGATTATTGTGGGAAAAAACATGTGTACTGAAAACGAACTGAAACACATGCTTTTTATTAAACACTTGCGCAAAGAAGATGAAGAAAAAAGTGGACCCAGAAAGCAGCAAAGGCTAAAAACAATTATTTTACTTTAAGCCAGCATAATTCCAACAGGCAGTCAGGGCTAAAAACAGACTGTTCATCACGTTCTCACAGCTGAAGCTCTGCAGCTGAGGCTCCTCCTTTCACACTCAAACACAGATCATTTGAAAGGCAATTTAGATCATTTGCATAATATGTGGAGCCTACTTTTACAAATTATTCTTAACATTTTATTTTTTGTTTGCTTCTTCTTGTCTGCAAAATGCAGTGTTATTGTAAAATTCCTGTGGCTTTGAACAGTTAAGTCAAGACATATTCATACTCTGTAAAAAAAATGCAAAATTGTTACTTTAAAAAACCCTGGTCACGTTTGAATTTTAGGTTCATCATTAAAATAATATGTTTGTGTGAGAAACAAGTTATTATGTTAGCTTACTATTACTTGACACTAAAATTGTAGGTCAACCATATTTCAGGTAATTTTTTACCAAACGTTTATGGAGTAATTTTGTCCTGTTTCACTGATTTTTACAAATGTACTTTATTTTCTCATTATTCCATGAAAATATGAATGTTGATGCCTCTATAGAAGTTCTTTCACAGTTTTAATGCAAATGTTTTGTGAAAATGCACTTTAAATGGTACTTACAGTTTCTGATGTCTCATATTCAGTGATCCATGTTGGCTTTAAATACAACATGATGAGATTATGATGATGTTGATGATGAGAATGATGATTGTGATGATATGATCTATGAGATGATGATGATGATAATGATGAGATGAACTTTGAAAAGATGATGATGACGATGATGATGTGATGAAGATGATCTATGGTAATTATAGATATAATGTCAGTAAGATTATGTCTGGAATCAATAGAAGTTCTTTCTGTAACAAATGTATCCTGAAACAGCGCACGCACTCTGCAAGATAAGTTTCCTCCTGTGGGATAAAAGCAGTTGGAGCATGAACCTAGATTTCGATGCTCATCATAACTACTGCTTCAAATAAAAACAGCTCATTTTAAAGTTTTAAGTTTTTTAGTTTAAAAAATAGATCTGTATTGACTGAAACTCACAGCTCAACATTAATTCTTTTGCATAACTTTTCCGACGGCACCTTAAGACACTTTTCCACAGGTATACAGGAACCGTTCTGTCTCTAAACTGTAATGTTGTGATGGTAATGAAGTTGTATAAGGTTTTGATGTTCCAGTTTCTGACTCAGTCCTCTCTACAGTTTATGGTCGGTCGTTACAAAACCATGTCCATGGAGTTGAACTGGTGGAGAGTTTTTCTGTTAGAGCTATTTTTGATATCGTGGTCTTTCATTATTTATAGTCTTGTTTGAGTGTTTTATTTCCATGATTGATTTTTATGTGGATAGTAAACAATGGCTTCATTATGTGATGTAATGACATTTAGACCAGAAAGCAGAGATGTAGTCAGCTTTGCTGCGGCCTACTTTTGGTCCCGTTGTCAAGCAGGACGTTTCCCGCTTGGGTCCTGGTCACTTTATTTGCGGTACAGCATGGCTCTTTGTGCCTGTGGAAAAGCACTTTTAGAGACACCAAAGCCTCTCACATCTCAGCTCTCCCAGCTTCCTCAGCCTCCCTCATCCATAGTAAGCCTCTGGAAGGTGCCAAAGCAAGCAAAAGGCCACATTATTCACATCTAACAATTATTCATGTCAAATATTGATTTTGCTTTTGTTTCTAAATGGCTGGGCCTTCTCAAATGGTGCCGGGCCAACACGACTGGTTCTGTGTAATACAGTAAAGTATATCTTTTATATATATACACATAAATACTCTTGTGTGTCTTTTTTCATGTCGTTGCTCTGGTCTGTTGCACGTTTCCACACACCCAACACGTTAAACGATACTGTCTGTTCTCACTCTAGTTGAGCAATTAAAGGCAGTTAAATGCTCATCAGCATTACACTTTTGAGTGCTATTGCCACTTGTGACTAATTGCCTTCGCGGCCTGATCGTAAGTGTTTGTTATCGCTGAGGGAAAAGCAGTAAATCACAGATCTCATCTTGGCGGAACTTGCGTCACACGGGATCCTGTGATAAACTTGAGTAAACTTGGACGCTGCCGGAGCCACGTACGACGCGATGTGTTCCAGCATGTGCATTGATTAGAGAGACACTCCTCATATGGAAGCACTTGCAAAACGCCGATTGCATCTGCCTCAAGTCATATTGGTCGCAGTTTTGGGACTGATTTGCAGCTTTTCACATTACATATTAGATAATATAACAAGAGCGCATTGACAAAGAGTGCGTCATTTTATAAACACTAGCGACGTGATCAAACCGCCTGTTTCATTAAAAGGCAATCTGGCAATTTGGGCAACGTTATCAACACTGACTGAGCTCCAGTTACTGGATTAGTGTGCTGATGGAATGATTTTAAACACTCGTTTGGATGTATGTGTGTGTGTGTGTGTGTGTGTGTGTGTGTGTGTGTGTGAGTGTAAAGTTACACAGGGTTCATTTGAAGCCTGTCATAAGCATGTTCTGCATTTGCCGATGTATACAGTGCCTGGTAGTAAAGAAAGCCGATATTTATAAAATTCTGCATGATTCAGGGATCTGAGATGTAAAAAACACAATTTAAAAGTCTAAATACTGAATAAATTATCATTTTGTATTTGATTTTCCTAAGGATTTTCTCTTTTGAAATATGCTTATTTAGCATCTGCAAAAGTGGAATGTCTTGAGCCACCTCTCATTTCTTTATAGTTTGCTTTGAGAAACCTTGTTGCACAAAATTACTTTTTTATTCTTGTCAAACTGTTTGGCATGTTGAGTAGATTGAATGCAAGAAATGGGAACAAATGTTTTACTGTGACAGACTTCAAAGGGCCTAAAGATACAAGGAGCCTAGATAAAGGAATTCCACCCACTCAGCATTCGGCACCACCAGTATACTGATCACCGCCTGATCATCTGGAATCATCTGCTCCTGGTTCTTCACTGG
>JBBPDE010237986.1:0-12211 GCA_037974605.1 Nannopetersius ansorgii | reverse complement strand
AGAGACTGCCCCCTGTAGGTAGGGAATGGAAGTCGCTTTGGATAAAAGCGTCTGATAAATGCTGTAAATGTAAATATAAAATGAACTAAATAGTGAAGCATAAACAATATGAGTGTGTCTAATAGTCATAACTAGGTCATTAAGATGCAGATGTAACCTCAATAAAATGTTAAAATAAGAATTTGGTGAAGAACAAGCATTAAAAACCATGGCTTGTATAAAACAGATGGTGCATTAAACAATTCAGCAGACTTTTCTCTATGTAATGTGAAATAACATACATGACTGACCAAAACAAGATCTTTATTAGTCCCTCAAGTGGGAAATTGGCTTGGTCATGGCAGAAAGTGGACATTAAAATAAAGAAAAACAATAGAATAGAATAAAATAAAAATAGAAGTACTTTTTCACAGTATAGTATAATATCAAATCAAAAGGGACGATGGTCGGTCATCTATAAAGGCCTCATATCTATAACAATCACCACAGTGTTCTGCTGCATAATCCATTGGAGTTTACAACATTCAGTTGTTGAGATTTGTGTAATAATGTGTAAAGTACATGCATTCAACAGTGAATCAGAGAGACCCTCTTATTTAGTTTCCTTTACACTGATGGTGATAGGAACCAGAGGTCTTTGTCTCTGTATTTAGCCGTTCTATTCACAATCCAAACCTGTTTTCCATGGAAACTATTTAGCCTCACAACACCCTGCAGGTTCCCCTCAAACAGGAGATAAGTTTGAAATAAAAAAACATGTCCTAGGCCAGATGTTTCTCATTTCATAAACATTATATAACAATAGCAGAAATGTTTCATGTAATAACATTGTGTGTTAAATTCTTTGGATGTGTGGTTCGTGTCATCAGCTCTGTGACTAAATTTGTCTGGAACGGGGCAATTCAAACCCAAACCACTCTTCCTGACTTTTTATCTTAGCTATGCTATATGGACAAAAGTATTGGGACACCTCTTAATTACTGAGTATTGGTTCCTTCCTTCCAGTGAAGCACAATCTTAATGCTTCAGCAGATGAAGACATTCTGGACAACGTCATGCTTCCAAGTTTGAGGGCCCAGTTTGGGGAAGACCCGTTCCTATTCCAGCAGGACTGTGTCCCAGTGCACAAAGTGAGCTCCAAAAAGACATGCTGGAGGAGTTCAGTGTGGAAGAACTTGAATGGCCACACAGAACCCTGACCTCAACCCCATCCAGCACCTTTGGGATGAACTGGAACGGAGATTGTGAGTCAGACCTTCTCGTCCAACATCAGTATCTGACCTCATAAATGTTCTACAGAATGAATGGACACAAATTCTGGACAGCGCACTGGGACACAGTCATGCTGGAATAGAAAAGGTTCTTCGCGAAACTGGAACCACAAAGTTGGAAGCATGGTGTTGTCCAAAATGTTTTGGTCTGCTGAAGCATTAGGACAAGCCTTCACTGGAAATAAGGAGCCACCTCAATTCAGAAACCTGTCCCTATACTTTTATCCACACAGTGTAACTAAGATACAAAGTCACTGCCCAGTTCCAGATACTTACGGAGTCAACATGCTGGTGAATTAGAAAGCCTGTCCCAGTGATTTTGTCCATATAGAGTACAGGATTTAATTGTTATGCAGATTGTTTTGGAAAAATTGGTGAATTTCCCCTTTAAGGATTGGACCGTGGGGGCTAGGGAGAGAGACCTGGCGACTCTGCTCGCGCGTTCGCGTCACCTGACGCACACATAGAGGGCGGGGCTAGGACCAGGGCTGTTCACGCGGAGCTTAATCTGCGTCTCGCGTTCGGTCCGCGCGTACCGGTGAAGTCTGCAGGTCTCGCGGAGGGGGACGGAAGACCATGTGGTCTCTCAGCCGGACTGGGATGCACTGACTCCGGGAAGATTTCCGAGTTCGGCCGGGTGGAGCTGACAGGCGTATCGTAGCGGGCCTGCGGAAACTTCAGCCGCAAAAAGAGCAACAAGTGCGAACCCAGCCATGACAGCGCGCCAGACCGCACTGGAGCTACTTCTGCAACATTAACCAGAAGTGGGGCAACTGTTTCTTTCGCGTTCTTTAGTCTCCTGTCTAGTTTGAGCCAAAAAAAACATAAATAGACAAACACATTTGCGGAGAACTCCCAAAAAATTGCGAGCATGGGTCCGAAGCAGAGCAGTCCGGCTGCGAGCGGTAGGGTCCGGGCGTACTCCGGCTCCGACTTGCCCTCCTCCACAAACGGAGGCTCCAGGCAGGCCGTGCTCCGGTACTACACCGGGGGAGCGGGGGGGCAGCCTCCTCAAAGGGGTCGGTACGGGCCGGACGGCAGAACCAGCTCCCTAATCCAGTCCGCAGTCATCCCGAACAGCGGAGGGAGTCATGGATCAGACCCGGAGGGAGATAGAGACCACTCCGGACCCAGGCTCCTCATAGGGTCCCTGCCTGCACACCTGTCCCCTCACCTGCTTGGAGGTGAGTTAGAGAGGGGGGTGGTCTTACCCTTTACAGTACAATACAGTATAGTTCATTACTTTTGTTGACACTTTAATCCAATTACTTTACAATACTGGGAACGTTTCAGGATAGTGTCAGAACCAGAGAAGAGTTGTAAGTGATAAAAGCTTCATGTAAAGCAAGAAGATATGGTTATATACCCCCTTTCACGTGCACTCCTTAAATTTAACATTTACTTTTGCTACATTTTAAAGTGTTAATAATATGGCCAATATTTCTCTGAGCTCCAAATTCACGAAAGTTCTCCAATCAAAGTGGTTTACTGTTGTTTGCTTTGTAAGTAGATTTGAGGAACAAAGCAAAAGAAAATCTTAAATAAATCCACGTCTGGTTGTAACCACGGCTGTTCGACATCCAAGCTGCCGCTCCACAAGCCCGAATCACTTTTGGCCAGTTTTGGGGCAGTTTTTTTTCCCACATCACACTAAATTGGTGCACTGATGCCATACTGTGTCTTTAATCTTTTCATAACTGATTTGATTTATGCCGGGACAAAAACCCACTGCTTGTTATTAGCTGTGCAACCATGGCCACGGGAATGAGAGCATTGATTAGCGGGATAGAATACAGACACAACACAATGATCATAATGAGGTTAGCTGCCAGCTTCATGGTTTATAATGATTCTAGAGATAAAGTGTGTGATAAAGGGCCTGTTGTGCTCAAAGGTCATTGAAGCATGTTGATTACAGCTTAGATTTTGAGGAGATAACTCAATTAAAGGAAAGGAAACATGCAGTAAAGTTGAATTAAGGTGACTCAACTTGGCGTTTGTTGGGTTGTCCTCTTTTGAAGTTACTCTGAAGAGAGGCACGTATGTCCAGAATTAACAGTTTAACATCCACTAGGACTGAGGCCTAAACAACATAACGCAGGTTGGGCCTGCGATACGGGGAAGTGGCTTTGTATTTGTTGTTTAAATATGTATTTGGTACAACAGGAAACGTCCACAGCAACATTACCGGATCACAACGTTGTTTAATCATGTAAATCTCTTATCTGGCTCCAGCAGTGTGGAACGCCAGGAGTGGAAGCAACTTTCATTCCTGGAATCAAACCGGTTCACGTATTTGCCCCTGAGTCAGAGATCATCTGTTTAGTCCAAAATATGGAACTCATGCAAACTAATTTATCCAGGTCGGATGACGTTGTTTTCAAATCAAATCTATCGGATATTTCATCTTGTAGCATCACTGATCCTAATGGGCTCACTTTCCCTGCTAGACAACAACCCTCATTTGTTTTGGTAACATGGAGCCTGAGGCCCTGCCCCATGCAGTGTTGGGCGCAGAAGAGAGTCCCAACTTCATAGCTATGAGTTACAGAAGGTGCGGCCTGTAACACTTATGGCCACTACTTAAAGGATTATCCACCGTGTACTTCTGTCTTTCTTCCCGAAAAGACTATACAGCAGTTCCGGCTCTCGTCAAAGTCACAGCCTGACTTTGTTTATGTGCATTAGTGTGTAACAGTGCACTAAATTTACAGTGGTGTCTCGATACAATACAATTGTGATATAACTTAAAGTAGGGAATGCCTGAATGTGCCTTGTGTTCATGTTAATAATAGGACAGATTAAGGATGTAACAGTGAGAAAGATCTGTCTTAACATTTTCAACACAGGCTTGACAACGGCGGCTGGGAAATTTACTCAAAAGTCTCTTCCAATTGTGTCTCATTTACCATTTCTTGGTGAAAACAGTGAAAACCTGTCTATTTTTGTAGTGTTTATAGCTTTATTAGATTGCAAATGAAGTCAGGCCTGAGAATGTGTGCATCGTTTTCGCCCCTAGTGAAAGTATAAAACTGCCAAAATGTTCAATAGTGCTCTGTTTGCAGGGCAAGTTATCCAACAGAATCAGGAAACAGAGTTGTTTTGTCCTCTGTATATACGCGGCATGAGCCTGGGGCTATTTGCAGCAGGGGAATTGCCCTAAAGCCTTCACCCAAAACAGATAAGGATGAGATAACACATGGGTAACGTGGAGTCAGTCACATGGTCCTGTGGTTGTCTTGTGCTAGAGACCTGATTTGCCATGTTAATCATAATAAGAAAAAGTGGAACAAAGAGGAAGAGGCTGCTTCCTCTGAGCCACATGCTTTTTTTCAGTTTTTCAGAAATGAAGCAGGGTTTTTAACAACTGGTCCATTTTTCTTTATATTGCCACATTCATCACATTAGTATTTTTAACCTGCTATTGTGAATCAGATGCCCTGTATGACCTGTTTTCTCTGATGTAGGTGAGTGATTAAGCAGTGGAGCAGGTTTGTTGGTGAATGATGATACATATGGTTGGTTTAATTAGTTCCCGATCAAAGGTTGCAGTGCCTGCTGAGAGTTCAGTGCCCAGCGATGCCATGTCCAATAGAGCATAATTGGCCTCACTAAGCACACTATACAAACCTTCATAGATGTAGATGTACCTTAGATTAACGTTTATCGCATAAGGATTTGACCATCCCTTTAAGATTTATTTTAATACAAACATGAGTTTCTGACCATTGCCTCCCATTGGGCCCAGAGCAGGGGGAGCAGGGGGAGTTCCTTGCTTGCAGCGCTTTCATGCATGTGACCGTGGTCTAGTGTGACTTTTGGGGCCAAAGTTCAGAAGACACATGTTTTGAGTAAGGAGTGATCAAAGTAAGCAGGATAACCCCTGCATAGGTTGAGTGTTTGTGGCTTGGCTGGGAGGGAGGAGGCGAGGGGGGGGGGTCTGTGGTCTCCGTGCCGTAGTTTGGCCTTGGCCCTTTAGGAGCAGCTGTTGTGTTTTGCTTGTGGTTGGTTGCATAACCGCAGCGAGGTCCGCTCCAGTGAATGATTTGCCTTGCGAGTGACAGAAGGACCCTGCTTGGATTTCACCAGAGAAAAACACCGCCGGGTTGCTAAAGAGAACAACCGTTACTATTTACATTAAGCGCTCGGATCATGCATCACCCTACCTGCATGAAGGGTGACCCAGGATTGGAAAGACCAAGAAATCTTTAAGAAAAGTGGAACTCATTGACTTTCCCTTTGGCAAGTGTTTGATCACTGATGATGAATCTGGCTCAGATCTGTAGGTGAATTTGAGGCGAGGGGTATATTGGAAATGCGGCTTTGATGTATGGATGGATGGATTTCCCATATATTCAGTGATGAACTCTGCTGAGTGTCTCCAGTTTACATTATTCAGTGCAGAGTTTGATGAAGTGAGATTGTTTTGAGGCACTATTAAGGACTGGGAGAAATGTTTAGCCTCGCCAACAGCAATAATAATCATTATTAACCTCCTGAGATCCGGCCCATCCATTTATGTCTATTATAATGGACATTTTGTCCATTTGTATCTTCCTTAAGTATTTGGAAGTACATCAAGCCCTCTACTGTTCTGTAGAGGAGATATTGGGTTTTCCAGTGATGGTCATGTGAGGGGTTTGCATGCTGGGAACAAGGACTGCAATGGCAAGACATACATGAGGAACACCAAATGCAAGATGTTCCTCTGCAGAACCAAAAAGAAAACCAGGACAAACCAGAAAACTACCACAGCTAAACTATCCAGAGGATGTTCTATGACTTAAAATTCACTGTTGAACTAAAATACAGGTTTCGTTGTCTTTTCAAACAGTAAGCAACAGAAAAGAGATAAAGAATTGGATTGTTTTGCTCAAATTGAATGTGTTCTTGGGTTGATGTGTTTTTTATTTTCTAAATTCAGTTCTATTTTCACACTGAGGTCATCCTGTTGTCCTCTATAATATAGTATATGTATTAAAAGAAATTTATATTGTAAGCTGTTTTTTTTTAGGCCCAAATAGACAGGAAATCGCACACAAAAAATTGTAAGACACTTTTTCCCCCCTTTGGTTCTCAGGTTAAGATAAGAATACTTTTTCTATTCTTATTCTGATTAAGATAAGATAAACCTTATACACTTGCAACGCTTTCATTCTTTTGTGTCCTACACTGAACAAAACATTACCTATAGTACTTTTAGTGCAAAATCAGAGGTCAAAACAGCTCCTAAAACACATGGTAAATGGGGTAGATAAAGTTAATAGTGAGAAATACTGAGTTTCCTTTGTATTTTCCATTGGATTTATTTTATAGAGCAACTAAAAAGCACAAATATGTTGTGGTCATTGTTGTTAATAGCAAACTGTGATTCTTTCGTTTTGATATGATATTGCTATATTGTTGTCGAAGCAGTGGAAAACATTCAAATGCATTTGAGATAATTCGCCCTATGCTGAATACACACTAGTTTGTGCTGGATTTCCTGTTGTTCCGCTGCTGCGTGATCTTATTTTCGGCAGTATTTTTTCACTGAGTAATAGCAGGAAGTCATACGACAATGTACAATCGATAGAGGAAGAATGGTGCAAAGATGACTGTTTGTTTGAATAGCAGGTCATGAATATCGACCGAGTGCTTTACTCACAGTAACCAAACAAAACTGAAACCATGAGCCGTGGAGTTATCTGGGGCAGGCTGTCCGCACTGACCAGATATTAAAAGCATGCGAAAGTAAAGTTCCAGCAGTCACACACACACACACACACACACACACACCCACTCGCATGTAGAGCTGCACTTGTTGCTTTGGCTGCGTAATCGGCCTTGAGGAGTTAATCTGAGCAGCACAGCATGCCGAACTTTTGCGTATACTTGGCTGACCTGAATTTAGTCTCCTTGTTAATCTTTAGTCAGTGCAAGTTGGCAGTGAAGAACTGCCAGGTGTTGATGTCTCTAAGCTGGGTGGATCCATGGCACATATTTATTAGAGCCTGATCTTGGACCAGTTTTCACAATGCATTAAAATGTATAAATGTGATATTTCACAAATAGTCACTAATCAATATCACCAGGCAACACAAATGAGTTTCATTCCATTCTGTAGTGTTTCTTCTACAATCTCAGCGCTGATTTCGGTGGTAATGTTTATTTTCATGGAGCTTCAAGGGTTTAGTTAGAAACGTCATTTTCAGAAAAAAACTAAACTCGGCGCTCGACTGACGGTCTTTTGTTCTACTTATAACTTTTTGCATATTAATATGTTTTGTTTGTTTGCTGTAAATGTAGATAACAGTGACTCTCACGCATTGAGCGTGAAAATAATAAAAAATATAGTAGTATTACAACAACCTTATGATTAAAAATATACAGTGGTACTTTGTTGTTTTTTTTTCAAGATTTTTCAAGATACAAGCATCTCTTGGACGATTTTTTGTTTTAGTTGAGAGCTAAATTTCGGCTTACGAGCTTCTGAGTTTGCAGTTATTGTCACAGGGGCCGGGTCTAGCCGGCTCCCGTGATTTACCTCTGAGCACAGACGAAGCAGGAGAGCAAGGACCCACGCTATGAGTCTTTATTAAAGAAAACAAAAAGAAATAAAACCTGGCTCAATGGCTGCTACAGAGACATGAACATGAAAACGTGATAACAGCATACAAACTAGGATAGTGAGGCGAGAATGAGGCGATTGACTGACAACTGAGGGCTACACAAACAGAACTTAAATACCACCATTAATCAAAGAACAAAACACGACAGGTGGAAAACTAAACATGTGACACAAAGCAGAACAAGTCAAAATAAAAGTCCCAGAAACACAAAAAAACCCCAAATCAAAACAGTGACCTCTAACGGTCGCTGGCCGAACCGTGACAGTTATTTTGCAGATGTTTGTTTCTCCATGTGTCCAAAGAGAGTGAGTGTGAAGGACAGTGCTGAGAAGAAGCAGATGATGTTGCACTGAATTAAAGAAATAAGTTAGAAAATCATGACCAAGGTGTGAGTGGAGTCGCCTCGGCGAATCAGAATATTTTCTAAACAGTGAACATCTATCCATGAGAACATGGAGGAGCTGCTGACGGTGTGGTTGAGGAGAAGCAGCTCACAGGAGATCCGTAACGGAGGTGATGATCTGGAGAAGACTGGAGCTGTTTACGCCGATTTGCTGCAGCAGAACTTCGCAGACTTTGGCGAACGAGGCATCAGGCCGCCGGTTAAAGCCAGTCAGGGTTTGAGAATTTTAAAAAGAGGACCAGCAAATGCTACACATTATAGAACATTCTATTGTATTATGTTTTTATACAATATTCGTTATTTATAAGCACATTTAAAAACAAACGTGGAGGTCTGGAACGGATTAATGGCATTTCAATTCATTTCAATAGGGAAAACTGATTTGACATACGAGTAATTTGAGCTACGAACTTCGTAACGGAACGAATTAAACTCGTAAGTCAAGGTACTACTGTAGAATTTAGTTTATCTCTAGAACCATTGAATGTAGGAAAGAACTGATGTGATTTTCTGAATCAGCAAATCTTGAAGCTTCAAAAATTGCAGTGAAACAGACATTTCATAAAAAAATGTTACCCAGTGTATGGGCCATTAACTCTGCCTTCCTGCCCTGTTCCTCCAGGTAGCTTCTGAGGGTTGATGTTTGTACTTTGTGTAACGTACAAACTGTATAGGATGCAAAACTTAGATCATGAGATCTAGACACTTGATTTGACTTGTAAAATCAACATTAGTGCTGCCACATACTGATTGTATCAGTGATTATATCTATCAAATCCGATACACAAAGTTTATAGTATCATATGTTTCAAAGTTCAAGGTTACTTGAAGTTGTGAGAACGTTCACAGTGTGATGAGACGTGAAAAGTGAAAGTTACGCCAAGCAATACAATGAATAGACAGTACCTCCATGTAACAGTATACTGTGGACGTTATGCAAACCTTCCAGAGTGATTAGTTTTGTGCCACAAGTATGATATTGCACAAAAGGCAGGTAGCAGCCGTGAACAACGCGCCAGGAATGACTGAGACAATACAATGAACTATACAGCCGTGTAACAGAATAGTGTGAAATGGGATGTACACCTTCCAGAATGAATAATATTGCACTGTAAGTATACTATTGCACAAGAGGCGGTTAGAAGCATTGATCCATATCGAATAACATGAGGGTGCCTGTTGTGCAGTAAACAGAAGGTGAAGTGCAGGTGCGTTTGAAAGTCCAGAGTGTAATATGAGAAGATATCAAGTATAAAGTGAGGGTTGTACACTGAAGTGACAGGGAAAAGACATTCATGAGCATTCAGAGTTCCGATGGCCTGCAGTGATACACAGCCCTACAGAATCCTTAGATTTTATTTTATGGCATTTGTATCTATAAACATTAGCACACTGTTGAGATCCTGCTGTTGTGGATTTCCTATTTCACCGATGCTCACAAAACTAGCTTTGGTATTAGTAGCTCCTCTTGATTTGTATTAATATCTCCACAAGTGTGGCTTTAAAATGACCTGAGGAATAACATGTTCATTACACTGGGCAACACATTTTTATGAAAGTTGTTAATGTTTCTTAGTCAAGTTTTGCTGATTCATAAAATCACATCATTTCCCACCTTTCAATGGTTCTAGAGATGAACTAGATTCTCTGTCTATTTTTCATTATAAGGTGGTTGTAATACTGCTATTATTTTCATATTAGTCTCACGCCTAATGCGTGAGAGTCGGCGACCCTGTTCTCTACATGTACAACAAGCAAACGACATATTAATATACATTTAACGGGCCTGGTCAGTGGCAGGGAGTAGCCACTGCTTTATGTTGGTTTTCCATGGTTCTGTGTTCTTGTTTTTTTTTTTCATGTCTTGGTTGTTCCTGTTCTGTTCTCCCTGTGTCATGTGTCTGTTGTTTTCTGGTCTGTTCCTCACGTGTAAAGTCTCTTATTTTGACATCAGTCTGTTTAGTTCTGTTCATGTACCACGTGCTTTCTGTTTCAGCTGTTTCTGTTCTGTTATCATGTATCCCACCTGGTTTACGTTTATCCCCATTGATTTAGCCCTGTATTTAAGTCTGTGTCTGTGAGTGTTTTGGGATCAGTCCGTCGGCTCTTTTTGAGCTCCCTGTGTTACGTTTTAGAGCGCCTTAGTTTTCATGTACGTTTCTCTGAACCTAAGAGCCTTAGTGTTTTTCTGTTTTTCTTGCGGCCACAGTGCCAGGTTTATGTTCTGTGTTTTTCAAGTTTAATAAAAGTGTCACGGCAAGTGTCCTGGTCTGGTGACTCACTGCTTCTAGGTAGCTCCGGGACGGAGCTTAGCCGCTCCACCCGTGACAATACAAAAAGTTACAAGTAGAACAAAAGACCGTCAGCCGAGCGCTGAGATGAGTTTTTTCTAACTAAACCCTTGAAGCTACATGAAAATAAAAGTTCCCACTGAAATCAGCGCCAAGATTGTAGAAGAAACACTGCAGAATGGAATGAAACTCATTTGTGTTGCCTGATGATATTTAAATTGCAAGGGAACCACTAAGCTGATCCTTTGAGAAAGTAAATTTTAATCAGTTTTTAATTGAGTGATTGTTACTAAAGATTTTTTCAAAACATTTTTAATGAGGAAAAGAAAACAGAAAAGCTTCCTATAATTTCCCGTAATACTTACCTCTATATGTTATCTAGTTCTTATCAGGCTGCTCTTTTATCTTTGCACCTTGGAGCGTCACATTTATACGCCAGGATACATTTGCCTGGCCAGCGGAGTCTTGGTGGAAGAGTTGGGCCCGGTGCAGCAAACCCAGGCCATGGCCTGTGTCTGATTCTCCACTAAAACACATTGTCTGCACTAGAAACACAAACAGAAATAGTCCTGCAGTACACACGGTTGGCTTGTTTGCCATTCTGTTTTTTTTTTTTTTTTTTGCTGATAACAACAGAAAATCCTGGATCTGATATTGAAAAGGAACCAGGAATGATTCCACTCCAATCCTGTAACAAATCTAGCTTGAGATAGTCCACACTCTCACAACACTTTCATGTGCATGAAGTGCTGTAATTAAATGAGCTTATTTTACAGTTCTTAGTTTAAATAAATATTTGTACTGGCCAGTGCTCAAGGTATCAGTGTTGGTAAACGAGAAGAAAAGCCGTGCCAGTTGAGCCCTGCAGGGTTGAAAAGATTGAGCTGTTCTTTTATTCTATAAATTGTGTCCTGTATGTGTACATGGAATGGAATGGTTGTCAGTCATACAGATGCTGATTTAAAAATTAAATTGCAGTTCTCTCTTATTTTTTTCCGGAGCTGTATATCTGTGTGTGTGTGTGTATATATATATATATATAAAATATCGTCGCTGTCGGACGGAAAGCTCGCAACTCCACTTTTGATCTTTGTTGTTTTTTTTCATAAATCAATACTATTGGTCAGTCTCCACGTGGGTCTGTAAAGTTCAAAAATTATTAACCAATGAAAAGTGTTGAAAATAGCTTGGGGTGTTTGATGACACAGTATTCATTTATTTAGAATATAAATAGTTTTTTCAGTTTCCTGAAAAATAGCCGTTTCGAAGGTTTCCGCCCGACAGCGACGATATATAATATATGTATATATATTAGCTGAGATAATATAATATACACACACACTGTTAAATTCCTACACAAGCACATCATTCTGCTTTGTGAGGGACTGATTAGTGATCAGCTGAATCACATCTTATTTATTGAGGGAAAGTATAAAACACTGCTGTAATCGACTCTCTCCTCTCACACTGAGACCAGTTGGAGGGTGAAACACTACTAGAAGCTCCTCAAAGATCATTATTGCCATTTAGTTTAAGAGAGAACCAGAGAATTGAATTATTCAGGTTCTGTAAACGCTGCAGCATTTCTCTTATTCTGATGTTGTTTCCTTTAAAATGATGCTTTAAAGAACAATA
>JBBPDE010237975.1:0-12211 GCA_037974605.1 Nannopetersius ansorgii | reverse complement strand
TCTCTCTCTCTCTCTCTCTCTCTCTCTCTTTCTCTCTCTCTCTCTCTCTCTCTCTCTCTTTCTTTCTCTCTCTCTCTTTCTTTCTCTCTCTCTCTCCCTCTCTGATTCTCTCTCTCACAGCCCCCAGGTCATGCTTCATTTGGGATGTCCGTTTTTAACCTCAGCAATGCCATCATGGGCAGTGGTATCCTGGGCCTCTCTTTTGCTATGGCCAACACAGGCATCATTCTCTTTCTGTAAGTTCACTAGCTGTAGATCCTGTTAGTGCGATTGGGGGACACGTCCCAGAGTAGACACATTCCGGTTACTCTGGATATATGTAGCATAGCGAAGCCAGACGCCAGAGCTATTTTTGACTGAGGGGCCCCTATTCACTGGCCTCTTCCTCTAAACTCTCACTGTCCCCCGAGGGTCCGAGAAGCTAAGTGTGAGAGAGAGAGAGTAAGAGAGCGTGCGAGAGAGATGGACAAACAGAGAAAGAGAGCATAAACAAGGTAGAAGGTGTGAAAATAGTTTAAGCCAAAAAGACAGACTGAGGAACACTTGTGGAAAAGGAGAGAGAGGGTTTGAGCTGTCCTGGTTGATGCTAAGCAGCTGGACCACTGGCCTACATTTCCCAAGCAGCATGTGCCTGAAGAGCCCACCTCTGTCAGTGTCTGGTCCAGCTTTCACCTCACCGGTAAAGGGGTCAGCCCTGTCTCTGTCACTCTTCTCCCCCTGCTTGCGTCAGGTGGCTATTTCTGTTCATTTGGTGCAATGGTGGTCGGTGTCCAGTGACTCTTATCAGCTGATAGAACTGTGATGAATGGATTCTGACGATTCCCTTTATTGCCTTTCCCTATATTTTATAGGGAGGTAACATTAATATGTTTTTTGTTATAATTTGGCTTACAATTGTGTCCTAACTGCATCACAGTTCTGTGTGATTAATATAATTTAGATCAGGCTGCTTTAAAAAAGTTCCGCTAGCCTGAGTAGCCAATATCACAGAGCTAAGTAAAATAATCATTTTTAAGCTAATATGGACCTAGCATCACTTAGCTTAATTATGAATCCAAAGATGATTAAACAACATTTCTCCTATTTGGCCCGAAGGCCCGTCTACTTCTGTGACATTGGAACTGTGTTATTTTGTCAAGCTTCAAAACTAAACATTCATTCATATACCCCTTCTCTCTCTGACACCCCCATCTCGCCCTTTCTCTCACATGCACATACTCTCTCTTTCGCCCGCTGTGACAGACATCACTCAGTAATGGCACATGAAGGCACATGAAGGTTGACTATGTCCAAACTGAGACCCTCTGGTGACCTACTGGTGGTGATTGATGGGTCTTGTTTTGCCAGGCCTATAAAGAGACAAACAGTGTGAGGATGAAGTTAGAATGAAAGGTGAAGGATTTATGGCCTTGTCTGTGGGAAATGTATAAATATTGCTTCAAAAATAAACCCTCATTCCAGAGTCAGCTAACAAGCATGTTACTTAACCAAGTTGGAAACATGTGGATATAATAAGACAAGGACCGTACAGGAAGTGTACAGTGTACATTTTTCTCTGTTGTGAGTACTCGGTCTAGATTGGTCTTTCAGGAGTAATTTAGAAGCCCAGATTGAAAGTAGCATGAAAGCTCAATCAGTAAATGCTTTAGTTGCCGAAAGTCGTAGACCACTTTGACAATCGGGGATTTTTTCATCCCTGAAATAATAAACAGACATGTTTTAAAATCTTAAACCAAAGAAAAGTTCTGTTTGTGACACTGACCATCTTAAGACCTTTGAATAAATTTTTTTTTACATTTTTTAAAACTGTATCTCTCACACCAAAGGTGTATTTAGACACCTCTCTTGATCCTTCTTCACAAACTGTAATTAAAACAAAAGGGGAACAATAAGACCTTATGAAAAATATTTACAAGATTCTGCTGTTCTTTCAGATTTGTTTAAATTGCTAATATACTTTGTGATATAAAATAATTCAGAATAGACATTTTCTCTAGTTTTCTCAGTCTTTTGGCAAGCGCTATATGAATATATATACAGTGAACCCCCGCTTATACACGGTTTAGCAGTGTTTCTTTTTTCTTAGAACCCAACTAATAAACCCCGCAAAAGCAGACTCACAAAAGCAACAAAAAAACCCACTTTTTTTTTGCTTTTGTGATGTCTGGGACTTATCCGCCATGCCTCCTTGTTCTAAATTGTTCAATATATATAATTTACTAACATTTTAACATAAATATTAACGTAAATTCAGCTACATTTCCGTATAAAATATAACTTTCCATTTGTTGGTTCTGAATAGATAACTCAAAGAAAGCGCATCTTGGGATGGTGAAAATCTGCTGTACTCAGAATCAGGAGATTCAAAACTAGCCAATCCAAGAACATTATTTATTTCTCCTTGCTGCTGCCGTGTGACGCATCTCGCATGAAGCATCTCGAGTGTTCTCATGTTTTTTGTTTTGTTCCTACTAAAGCCGTGTATTTTTATTACTGTAAAATAAATGTATGTTTTACTATATTTAACTGCTTATACCAAAGAAAACAACAGTGGATACCTAAGAAAACATCTGCGCATGAATTACAGCACAGACTAAACAGCGGTAATATCAGTATTTACATTCTAGCAGAGCTGGAGTTCAGTGTAAACTGTACAGTACGAATACGACTTTACCTTTACATTTACTTAATGGGTAATGTATTAAGCTGAGTTTAAAATGAAATTAAAGTGTTTTGGGATCATATTTGGGGGCATATTTAGGGTTTACACTGAACAAATAAGCATTTTAGACAAGGGTTTACTGTATATATAAATATTTGGCCAGTATATATTGCATATGGAAAGTAATTTCTTCGTGGTGTTCTGTGTTTGCAGTGTTCTCCTTTTGGGTGTGGCTATTCTGTCACTATACTCCATTCATCTCCTGCTGGTAACAGCTAAAGAAGGACGTAAGAATCTCAGTTATTTATACACACAAAACCAAACACACACAGGCAGATTCACACACACTGCATAGTAAAATGATATATATGGTTCTTTCTCCCTTGTCTTTGCTGTTTTCAGACGATTTGGTATGTTCCTGTCTTTTGCAGGTTCTCTTATCTATGAGACTTTGGGTGAAAAGGCCTTTGGTTGGCCGGGGAAAATGGCTGCATTTGGATCCATAATTATGCAGAATATAGGAGGTGAGAAAAGCTGTGTGAATGCAGTCCACTCTCTCTCAAGATGATCAAGTAATCTTTGAATATCTCTGTTGCTCCATTCATTATTAAATTCTTATGCAACTGTAAGGAGCAACTGGTGTGTTAAATTATGTAACTATATATAGATTATGTACATCATGAGTTTTTAAACAGTCAGTGTGAGTGTATGTTTTGTGTGGGCATGTTGTGATTGATTTGTTTCTGTACAGCCATGTCCAGCTACCTGTTCATAGTGAAATATGAGCTGCCAGAGGTCATCCGAGCTTTTCTAGGACTAGAAGTGAACTCTGGGTAAGTGTGTGTGTGTGTGTGTGTGTGTGTGTGTGTGTGTGTCTGACAGAGAGAGAGAGAGAGCACGTTATTCTCTTAATTGATGTATCAACAAGTGTCAGTACTGATATTGCGAGTTAAGGCTGAGGAGTATACCATGTCATGTGCTCAGCCGTGTTTGGAAACTGCTGGGAACAAAGAGGAACATTCAAATGTAAAATTAGAGTGAGATTGGAGTGAGTTCTGTATAAAACACAGTAGTTATTTTGTCTTCAGGTGCCTGTTAGTGAAAGTGACCATTCGGTCATATGTGAACACACCACAGCACACAGTGTGAACAGCACAAAATTCCTCTCTATTTTTAACCCATTCGCCAAGTAGGCAGCCAGGAACACGGCTCCCAGTGAGCAGTGTGTGGGACGGTACCTTACTCAAGGGTACCTCAGTGGTGCCACTAGCAGTCTTGGGATTCAAACACATAACTTTCTGTCCACGAGTTCCCTGAAGGATCCTTAGTAGATTGTTCCTGAGCAGTGACTGTATTGTGTAACCTGAATGAAAGTGTGTGCTTGAGACTGATCCCTGTCAGAGTGTGTAGTTGTTCTTGGTCAAAGAGAGAGAATGTGTTTGTGATGTGTCTGTGCTTTCCTGCCCCTCTGTAGTGAGTGGTACCTGAACGGTAATTATCTGGTGGTGTTTGTGTCATTTGGAGTCATCTTACCCCTGTCTCTGCTAAAAAACCTTGGTAAGCCCACCGCTGCACTGTGTGTGAATGTGTCTGTGTATTTTTAACTGTGTGATTGGGTTATTCTCTAATGCCTCACTGATATTCTGTTCTTGTCATGCAGGTTACCTGGGCTATACTAGTGGTTTCTCTCTCTCGTGTATGGTCTTCTTTGTGGTGGTGGTAAGTGGTTTTGATATTCTTTTCTGCCACTGAGGACATTAGTGAACAAGGACCACATGTTCTATAGTTTACTGTGCTAGCTAGCCAAGGGGAGTCATTTGTGTAGCTGTTGGTACAAAATGAGAAGAGCTACAGTGGTTAATTAGTTAGTCTCGCTCCGATACATCTCCCTGTCCTAATTTCGTTTCATTTCAACAATTTGTTCCGGTCTGTGAGATCAGGCTAACTATTTAAGACAATTCGGAGGAATGCCCAGGGCTGTTTACATGATGCTAAGAGTATAATTTAAGTATATATTTTTCAGGAATATCCAATAATCAGCAGGTATTATTTACTATGACTAAATTATTATAATGCAGTAACACTCTCTCTCTGTCTCTATCCCTCTGTCTCTATCAGCTAATCTATAAGAAGACTCAGCTGCCCTGTCCACTTCCATTCTTTTTCAATCACTCGTCAGATTTGAGCCTGAATCACTCTGAGTTTTTAAGTCCACATGCGCTCCATAACAGCTCAGCTCTGATGGACTTTTCTCGAGCGGACATGAGCGGCGTTCATCCGGACCCTCATTCACCTGCTGTGTCCCACAGCGCGGTTCACTTTTCCCCTCATGAGGAGGACATGTGCACGCCCAAATACTTTGTGTTCAACTCACAGGTAAGGACATGGTTTGTGTTTGTGGTGTGTGTGCGTGCGTGCGTGCGTGCGTGTGTGTGTGCTCTTAAGATGTTATTTGACTTGGTTAAAGTTGCGTGGATGCTTCATTTGGTATATTTACTAAAGGTGTATACTGCAGCACAGTACTGAAATGATTTAGTACTTTACACAGCAGAACTGTAGGTATTAACTATAAGTCTATGCATATCATATGTATAATCCTCACATTCTTTTTTCCGTCAGACTGCGTACACTATACCTATCCTGGCCTTCGCTTTTGTGTGTCATCCAGAAGTTCTCCCCATCTACAGTGAGCTGAAAGAGTGAGTAAAATTAACCTTTTCACACTCAGCCAAAGCAGACAGCTTTAAGTAGATCTTGAGAATCAATATTTACATTCTATTTTGCAGTCGCTCTCGGAAGAAGATGCAGAAAGTGTCGAATCTGTCGATCCTGGCTATGCTTGTGATGTACACGCTGTCAGCACTGTTCGGCTACATCACATTCTACGGTATGTTTTTAACCCGCAAACGTACATGAACACCAACGTACTGATCATGCAAAGAGGCCATAACCCAGTCAAATGGCTTTACGTGTGTTATAGTCAAATGTGGTGATGAACTGTGTGTTCTCATAATTTCCTTTCCCTCCAATGTATTCTTCTCCCACACACTCTGACACACAGATAACGTGGAGGCAGAGTTGCTCCACACCTTCACTAAGGTGTATAAGTTCGACACCCTGCTGCTCATGGTGCGCCTGGCTGTGCTGACCGCTGTGACGCTAACCGTTCCCATCGTTCTCTTCCCTGTGAGTACTATCCCCATGTATACACTCAATAAAACTGTTGTACAATCAGAGTTTTAAATAGTATGAAACCTATTTTATTGACTGTTTAAATAAAAATACTTATGTATTATTTAACATTAATTAATTATAATTAATTCCCAAACTAATAGGATTCTCAAACAGATTCATTTACTGTAGTTAATCACATTAGTGTTGTACTTTGGTCATTTCTTTGCTCAAATGTGACCCTGAAGTCATGAGAGTGTTACATAATTATAGAGTGCATGAGTGGACAAAATAAGCCCCATAACAATGTGTTTATTACGGTCAAAAACAATCACATGTGAACATGAAAATCATGCGAATGCTGGGTAAACAAAAAAATATGGTGGAGACCGTTCCAGTTCCATGTGTGAGGCATATTCCAGTTCCCCTGTAAGTGTACCATCTCGCTCCTGTACATAGAGCTCATAGATCCTTTATATAAAGAAGGAAATTATTTTTCTGTTTTTTTGTCACTTTTGATAGTATTGCTACGATATATCCATAGATCTCCATCAAGCACAATAGTGCTGAATTACTGATACTGATGCAAGTAGTGTGTTACTGCCTTCTGTCAAACTTGTCCTTTAATTCATTCAGTGATAGTTATCCCTTGACTAAACATATTTATATCTATGAATTAGTCTTGAATAATGCAGTGAAGAAATTTGTTTTTTAATTTACATAATTCAAATGTGTGTTTGCACATGAGTTGATGTAGTTGTGTAAGTCAAGACAGTTCTTGCCAAAATAGGCAAACTTATATATAGCCGTGTGTGCTCATGTGGTAACTTTGATTTGTGTGCATCAAATTAATTATAATCAAGAGCTTTTTTACATTTATATTTTACAACCAGCTGATTTGACACTCTGTATATAACATCTTACTGCAAGCGTATTTTTGGAAAAAACCCTGTTTTTACACTGTGTGCACAAACGCACAGCCGCCAGGGTATCTTCCACACTGAAATGTCAGTGTTCTGCAATTAAACATATACGTCAAACAGCGCAGTTATTAAATTCTTGGTTTAATAGTTTAATAGTGCTTTTGACGGGCGGGGTAGAGCGCTGGGTGTGCTGCTGTTTTCTCTGTCACCACTACCAGCCTGTCAAGTGCTCACCAAAAGCACACACTGTTCCCCATGAGGTCAGTGAATGGCTGTGCATTAGCTCACTCTCAACAGGCACTTTTTAACTGCTCCAGTACCCCAGGGCTTCCAGTGCCCTACGCCTTTGCTCCATTGTAATGCCAAGCCACAGACTCAAACACAGACGTACTGTTCTGGGGCCGATAAACACACGAGGGCTGTCACAGTTTATCAACTGGATTTGATTGCTGAATGTAAATAGTCATTGATTATAATATCTTCTCAATGAATCAGCAGTGACTGTCTATTTGAAGAACGATAAAACATCCTTTAATTCCTGCTACTGATTTGTATTTCAGAACCTTTGAAAGGGAAAGCTTTGCTGGGGATTTTTTTTGTCTTAATGTATGTAACACACCTTTCATTACCTCGGTTTAACCCAGTGCTATGAGTCTCCAGCAGCTCCGGGTGTTTTTTTTGACTCTGGTCTCACTGAGGTGAGTGAGGTTATGGCATGAAATCTGTCACTGGAGCTGCGGACCCTACATGGTTAAGGCTATATTAGGGTCCCACTTCCCCTGACGCTGCCTAATACTCTGACACCTAAAAGAGTTACGTAGTTAAGGCCCTTCTGGTCATAGTTACACTAATGTACACTCACTCGTAATTCTTTTTGCTCTTTCTGTCTGAGAGGTTTTTGTGTGATTTTGCTTAAACGCATCACTGTGCGTATTGAATGAGATCATGTTTATGGAGTGTTTTTCAGTGTGCGCCTGCGTTTTGCTTGGAGTAGGGTATGAGCATTTTAGAGTGATGAAATCTAAGGCATTTTACCCCCTAAAAGGTGTGAATCTGAATTTGTTGAATTATAGGTACATATATTTCTGTGCTTTTCTAATATCCAGTCTTTTTGTTAAAGAAAGTTTTTTTTTGTTTGTTTTTTTTAAATAAATAAATAAAAGCTGGACAGACCTGTAATGCATCAGTTGTCCAGTAGAGAGGGCAAATTGATTTGTCACTCTTGAAATAAAATGGGATTTAATGAGATGTTTTAGATGAGATTAGAATCGTTTGTGTCCAATTTTTAAAAATTGCATTTGTGGTTTTCAGATTTCTTCCAACTACAGCAACACTAAAGCCTTTTTTCTAATGTGTTTTCTACCTTGTTGCCATGAAAACCTGCAACACATTAAGTGCCCACCAGATGGGGCTATTGTAAAATGATATTCATTTCAGGAATGAATTATGGGAATTATAATTCAATATATAATGCTAGTCTGTTTCTCCATCTCCCAGTAATCCTAGCCCTTTTCCAGGAGCTTGTCCACAGTCCCTCAAACTAATGCTTTTTTAGAGGCATAGTAGAGACCAGTGTGTCTGCTGTAGGATATGAAAGTGGCAGATCAGTTTTGTGGAGGAAGGAATTGTTCAGAAGACTGTCGTTTTTGGCAGGTGTCACACAGAATGGTGTAAATAATACATGTATCACTAATGCATCCATGTGTGTAAAATGACATTTGCCTTAAACCACTTGGCCTAGCCGAACAGCTACGATTGCAGATACACATGGAGATTCACAAAAGGAGGGGTGAAGGAGAGGGACACCGAGGGGAGGTGGGGGGCGTATGGAATATTCCACTGTACTGAGTCGGCATATGTGTGAGTGTGCAGACAACTCGACCTTGCAGGGAATCAGTGCAGTGCCGCTGTCTT
Organism: Nannopetersius ansorgii; assembly: GCA_037974605.1. Classification (NCBI taxonomy): domain Eukaryota; kingdom Metazoa; phylum Chordata; class Actinopteri; order Characiformes; family Alestidae; genus Nannopetersius; species Nannopetersius ansorgii. Next base: position 3,541 of record JBBPDE010237975.1, on the reverse strand, counting down.
ACCACTAGGAGAGCTACAGGTTTGCATCAGGCTCTCCTCTTGTCTGCTACCTTCAACATGGTGTATGTGTAGCTTTAATTTGGAGCATAAGCTGCTACTGACGTTAAAGATTTGAATGAATCAGTTAACCGAAGTCACAAAGGCTCTTAAATGTAGTGGAAGTTTTTTACTAAAATCACAAATTTGATGTTAATGGGCATTTTAGGAGCACATTGTTTTTTCCTGTTCGTATTACAAGAACAGAAAACCGGTGCACTGAAAACACACTCAGAACAGAGGTCAGTATGACAGGGCTCAAAGACGGCAGGTTTTATGCTCCTTTACTAAGTTCAAGGAAACACATTTCGTCTGCAAGCTTTCTTCAGTCATTTAAACTGACATCATGTTCTTAAAGGGTTCTACAGGAATCTGGAGCATTCCTCGGATGGCAATATCATTTAATAGCTGGCTGAAGGGCCTGTGGATATACGAGAGAACGAGACATTTTGTGGTCTCTGGCAATCCTTACCCATCACATTTCTGAAAGGTCACAGTTCTTCACAGAAACAAAGAGAGATTACATTTGCTTTGTCTGCAGAGACCTTGGCTTAGCAACGGTGATACAGCTCAGTAAACTATGTCTCCTACTGATGGACACGGGTTCATTACTGGGCTTTTTCCACTGTGATACGCATGTGACTTAAGGAGTAAGTTTATCTCATGACCGGGCTCTTACGGTTTCTGACTGTTTTAAAAACACAGAGCTTTGACATCATATGTGTTGTACTCATAATCTGATTATACATGTCACGATAAATAGATAATCACATAACTATAGAATGTGTCTATTGCCATTCAGTCTGTAACTATGCTCAAAAGTGCAAATTTCTGTACTATACTGAGTGTGGCGTTACTTGATTTTCACATATAATTCAAGTTTACCATTGTGTCATACTTTCTTAGAATGGTTTATTTAGGTATGAGGTTTGTATGAGCATGTAATCCTTGATTATGGTCTTATTATAGACCGTGTGTTTCTCAAGAAATGTTTGCATAGTAAGTGTTAGTCATGAGTACTAAATATAAGTCTCAAAGTTAATGTGAATATATTCATAGTCTCTTTTGTTTACTCTGAAATTTGGGCTCAACGTAAAGGATCATTTCAAATTATGTAACAAAAAGGCTCGAGTACCTGTTCTCATGTTTGTTTTGTGTTGGTTTTATGATAGCAGTAATATTTGAAGAAATGTTAGAAGTGTTGCTTGTCAGCCCCAGCCTACTGTTATGAAACTATATTCCCTGTCGAAAGAATTGTGGATGATAATATATCGCACTAGGTTCAGACCCACAAGTGACATATTTTTGTAATTAACGCGTGTGGCCACAACTCAGACAGGCAGGGGAAGTGATGTCACCTGTGGGACTTTTTACATCATTTCTTAATCATGGTAGAAACACTCTAATCTACAATAGTTTGTCATCAGACTTCGTTCTTATTAATATATCTACTTGTCTACTTACAGGCACAAATGTGGTGCAGGTTTAAACTGTAGAATCAACACTTTTGACAAAGTTTCTCCACTTGTTTCATTGAGCTTCAGTAATGAACACGTACTTAGCAAAAAATAGCAACATACTTTTATATAAGAAATAGCTGTGAGTGTTAATGGTTTAAAAGTGTGTTCATTAACTTTCAGTAGAGTGTCTGTGCCTGTAAGAGGAGCTCAGAATGAATATTGCTGTCTTTGAGTTGAAAGACACAAGGGCTCATCTTAAAGGTCACTGGGGGGTCATTGTCCTCTGAGCTGTAGTTCTGTTTAGGTTATGATGCAGCACAGCTCCATCAGATGAGAACAGCATACGACAATCTTTTGACATTTGAAACACTGGCATTACTGTTTTAACACCAAGAGCAGATGGATTAAGCTAATTAGTGCTAAAGCAATAAGACAGATTTTAAATAAAAATTCCAGTAACGCAGTAATGTATGGAGCTGTAGCTTCAGACTTGTCCCAGCATGCAAGAGCTTTGGTTTGAAAGGGTTTGTTGTGGACAGGGTTGTTTGTGACTCCAGACACTGGCATTAGCTAGAAAAGAACAGTTGTGGAAATTGTATCTGTTTAGTCGTGGGATAATAAATGCAAGCTATAGGAGTCGCACACAGGTGTAGTTCTGTTATTTTTGCCCCATAATAACCTGCCTCAGTTCTACTGTTTGATTAGTGTGGCTGCATGGGTTTTAACCTGCGCCCAGCTCTGCCCCATGATTCACAGCAGTGGCTTGCAGCCACATGCTTCACCTCCATGGAGACTGGCAGACAGAGAAGGCCGCTGGGTGAATATCACACATGCACCTTCCAAAGGCTCCCCACCGCTCACTGGTGGGCGCCGAATTCTTTCAGCCAAAAGAACTGGGGGAACCGAAATGTCACACCCAGGTGCCAACCAGTAACAGCTCCATTATGTAAGAACCTGCGCAAAAGAGTGGGACACTGGCATCACCCTGCTAAAAATACTATCCAGACACCTATCTGAGAGAGAGGATGAGAAGGAGAAAGAAAAAAGAGGGAACTTGTAGTAAAAAAAGACTTTACGAGCTGTGGAGGGACGTAATAAGCATTTGTAGAAGAGGTCAGAACGATTTGACAGAAATAAATAATTGCAAATCTTATGTCCAGTATTGTAACTGCAATTTGAACTGCAATTATTTCCTATATATTCAAATCAAGCTGTGTTGTTTTGGCCCTTAAGACCAGATTTTCAGCATTTAATCATAACATTAAATTGGATCAGTCTGTAATTATTGGCCCTTGTTAAATGCAGCACACTTTTTACACTTTCTGGTGATATGCTCACTCTTTCTTGGTGAACTTCTCAAACTTTACAGCTGAGGCTGTAGAAGAGAGACACAACTTGAAAAAAGTGTTCTCTTGCAAGTGTGTAGATCTGCTTGCCTACGTTCTTCTCTGTGGCTTATGTGTTAGTAAATAAAAAAATATTTAGCAATTGTCTTTTAAGTTGTTTTAAGAGTTGTCTGCCATATTTAATTATTCTCTGCCTTTTTAGGTCGGCAGGTCTTCACTCTGCCCGCTATAATGAAGTAGAATATAGTTTTGTTAGTGTGTAGTATAAACACTGCGGAAGACGGTGTGAGGGCAGGCACACAGCGATCTGGCTGATGCAACTCTCTCAGGTCGTTTCACAAGCTTCACACACAGAAAGTTAATCCAGTGGCCTAGGCCCCGCCCTGTACTCGTTCCCCTGCGCGCGTGTGTGTGTGGCCTTGTGGTGCCTTCACTTCACCTCTTTAGGCGATGAACTTTCCCCCAGTGCGCTGGCGTTCCCAGGCCTTCACTCTGAGCGGATCAGGGCTGGTCCTGTGACCTGCTTCAGCTCATTAACTGATCTCTCTCTCACCTGCTTCTACTGTATTCGTACACAAAAAAAACCCATTCAGGTCTTGTGTGTATACTCATCTATGTCTGCAAGTGTGTAAGTGTGTGTGTGTGTGTGTGTGTGTGTGTGTGTGTGTGTGTGTGTGTGTGTGTGTGTGTGTGTGTGTG
>JBBPDE010237965.1:0-12212 GCA_037974605.1 Nannopetersius ansorgii | reverse complement strand
GAAGAAGAAGAAGAAGAAGAAGAAGAAGAAGAAGAAAATATCCAAGAAGTTGCTGTCATTACATCTGTATTTAATAAAATGCAGTCTCTAGCCAAGAACAGGGATTATCACACTCTGGTTCAGCTGATCACTTCAGACAACCTTCACCCTACACTGAGACACATGGCGAAGAAGTTCCAAGATCTTCAAAATAAAGCGGTCATTGTGAGATCTTGCTCCTCATTGCTGTCAAAACTGGGACACTTTGGCTTGCAACTCAATGTATACACCTGGGCTTCTTCCCCAATGAGACGGTACCTAGACCTAATCCTACAGAGGCTTCTCCACAGTGTGCTCCATGGTAAGAATGAGGTCAGCTACACAAAGGCTGAGATTGATCATTTCTGTGACTCTGGCATGGAATCATTGGATTGTGAAAAAGACCTGGTTTTACAAACATTAAACCTCATCACTAAGAATAAACTCAGTTTAAGAGTCGTGACCAAGCTGGCAGTCATAGACCAGCTTTATCCAAATAAACATGAGTTCATGATTTCACTTCCTTTTGACTCAGAGTCGTTTTCAATCATGTATCGGCACCTAAAAGTTGTTGAGCAGCCTACGTACAACAGTGTCAAGAAAACCATTACCCTCCACTGGAAGAGAAGAGTGTATTCTTTCAGCAAACCCTTCATGACTCGTCCTCCGTCAATGCTCAAGGAAGATGTGACCCCAATATCAATTAAAAAATGGAGACAAATGATATCTGCAGTTAAATTTGAAGACTGGGATGAGGTCAGAGAGTGCCTTCAAGATGTGATAACTGCAGCAAAAAGGGAACCCAAGAGCTTGACAGAGAACACTTGTTCAAAAGAGTCCCAGCATTTAAAAAAGTTTGATATGGAGCTGAAGTTAGGAGAGGTGCTACAAGTGCAGCTCGGAACAGAAGTGATCAAAGGAATAACAACACCTGCAGTAAAACTCCTCAACATCAATCCGATGTTTGAGGTCTGTCTGGAGCATGCAAGAAACCCAACCATGTGCTTCTCCAAAGAAGTATGTATTCCATCAAAGCCTGTGTATCAAGATTATAAGGAGTATCAGACAATTTGGGGTGGGCTCTGTAAGATGGACACTGCTTACAATGCTGTGGAAGAAAACAACAGTGTAATCCTTGAAGACGTGGATATAACATGGACACAAAATGCAGAGACAAATCTCCAGGGTTTCTTCCAAATGACATTGGAGCAGAAGAAAGACTGGAGATTGGAATTTAATTTGTCAAACTGCTTCCTCTGCATCAGGCAGAAGGGTCAGTGTGTTGAAAAAGTAAAGCAATCCAATAGCTCTGATTTAGACGATCTGCAGGACACACTACCCTTCACATGGGTTGCACACGGCGTAGCCACCCCATCTGCAGCAGACACGAAAAAACACAAGAAAAACAAGTCAGACAAAATCCAAATCAATTTTCAAATTAACCACCTGAGTATGACTGAAATTCCAGCTACAGTCTTCAAAAAGGGCATGAGGTTCATTGTGGAAGTCATTCCAAAAAAAATTCCATGCGTGTAAGTCTCATGGTATTGCAATCTTCTTTACATGCACTCTAAAATGAATAGCTTGTTCTTCACACATACAATACTGCATAAAATTCAAAGACCAGACTTACATTTTTTCAATTGCCAAAGAAAATGAAAACAAAACAGAAATTTACACAACAACTAAATGTAATGTCACAATTTTCAGTAGTTAGTGTATCAACCTGTTGCCATGTAATCTGCAGTTAAATTTTTCCATGTTGCTTGTAAATTGCTCCAAAGTAGCACTTTCTGCTTCACGTGGAGTTTATTATTATATTTTCTGCTTATATGAAGTGTTTTTGGTGGTCTACCAAGGTTTCCATGGTTGTCATGTGTTCCTTCTTCAATATATTTGTTTAAACTACAATTTTGGAAACTCATGTTTTTCACTTTGACTTACCGCTTCCTCATGTAAGCAGAATATCTGTTTTTCCCAAAAATATCTTCTGTAAATGAACAAGAATATTGACCATTTGGCAGGGACTAAAATAAATGAAAAATCCCTGACTTATGCACAGTGTTGTAGTAAGTGATTTATTACAATTTATTGATGACTTATTTATGACTTGTAAAATTGCAGGCTACGTGAGCAGGCTGTATCCAACATAAATAAAGCAAATAGCCTGGTGAAGAGCATTGCCACAGGGAATGTAGTTTATGAACCTCTCAGTAAGTAGCAAACTTTTACTGAGAAGTTGTTTTCATGAGAACATGTTTTACTGTTAATGTGTACTCATACATGGTTCCTTTTTGATACAATCTGCTTGAAATACCTATTCTCAGTTAAACCTGAACAGTTACATATACTGGATGACCCCAACCTGGATCTGCCACCTCTGAACCAAAGTCAGAAAACAGCTGTTGAAAAGGCTTTGCAGAATCCCTTCACTGTGATCCAAGGACCTCCAGGTACCCTTTACCCACTGGCATTTGATAGTATCGTTTAAATTTTTGTTTTAATCTAGTCTTTGCGTGAAGCTGTCATTTTTGTTTTTATTAGTCTTAGTCACATCCTTACTCTTTTTAGTCTAGTCAAGTTTCAGTCGACTAAAAGTCTGAGCATTTTAGTCTTATTTTAATCAGAATTATCCACGACTATTTTCGTCTAGTTTTAGTCAATGAAGACTGATGACATTTTAGGTTAGTTTTAGTCAATTGGTTACAGTCGGCAGCTGCTAGAGGCCACCATTGGACTATAATATGGGGTTATTTTAGTTTGGGTGTGGTTTCCCCTGGTCAGCTTTTTATACCAAAGACTCACAGTTGGCCAGGTGTTTAGGGTTTTCCTCTTGTTTGTGTTTGCTTAGGTTTTCTCCGGTGTTTTTGTATATTTCGGCCACTGAGGCTGTTTTTTTTTTTTTTTTTCCAAAAATAAAGTATGGAAGTCTGCATTTGTGCCTCCTGCCTGGGCAAACTAAGCCAGATAGCGACACAATGAAATCTTATTATAGTCTCTTTTTTTTGTAATGCAATTCTATTTAACCCAGTCAATATAGTATCTAGTAGAATAGACAAAATCTAAATTATCTTTCCCTTTATATTTTTTTAAGGGTAATGTATTAAGCCGAGTTTAAAATGAAATGAAAGTGTTTTGAGAGCACAATTGGCATATTTAGGTTTTACACTATAAAAATCACAATTTCGGGGTTTTCCCAATTTGTGGATGCTCTTGAAACGTAACCTCCGCGAATTTCAGGAGTTTACTGTAAATGGTTGGTTCCACTTTCATCCACATCCACTCTGTTTGTTGAACAGGTACTGGCAAAACTGTGGTCGGGGTTCACATTACATATCAGTTCTACATGAAGAACAAGGCTCTTGAAGATGACCATCAAAAACAGGCCCCAAAACCAGAACATCAGATACCAAAGAAGTGTGGCATCCTGTACTGTGGACCCTCCAACAAGTCTGTGGATATAGTGGCAGGTAGACTGTCTTCGCTTCCAAATTTTCTTTGATATGATAAAGTCTTGTTGAAAGATTTGAAGAGATTGACCACTTTCAAGGAATCATGTCAGTGGCTTTGTGAGATTATATTTTGCTCTCTGCTGTGACTGGCATTCAGCTTAAATGGTTACCAGCACATTATGGTGTGGTAGCGGGTAGCCAGAACCTTTCTGCTGGGAGACCATCTAGGTCCTCATTTTATTAGGTAAGCACCTGGCATTTTGATGATATTGATGATATTGCATTCCATGATATTGCATTCCAGAACAACTTATGAAGCTCCGAGGGGTCCTCAAGCCTCTGCGTATATACTGTGATCAGATGGAGATGCGAGAGTTCCCTTACCCTGGCAGTGAGCTGAAGCTCTGTCGCAAATCCCTTCGTGATGAAAAGCCAAAGGAGAAACTCAGGTAAAATGCTGGTCTGGTCTGCCAAAGGAAGAAATGTTGGGAGGGATTTTGAAAGAAATGGGGGAAATGAAGACTGCATTCAGTGTTTAAGAGTACTCTAGAATGGATGTTGGCCTCAACATATTCCCAAAGAAAATCTTTCTTTAACTCCATTCAAATACAATTTCCAAGGAAACTGAAACAAGCTGTTTGTTGCAGAAGCTATATAGATAGAATAATAAGGACTTAATTCTGCTGGGGTTTAGACTTGGGAGGGGCATATCAACTCACTACTCGGTAATCACTAAAAATTATCTTCTTGCAATTTAAAGATTTCCCCCCAATTCATGATCCATCGCCAACTGCTCCAACACAAAAACAGAAAGACAGATTGATCTATTCTTAATTCCCGCAAAACACGTTTGAGACAAAGATGTTGGTCTTCTTCATTTGTTGTTAAACAGTGGCTGGCAAACAACTTTTGGGTGCAGCATCTGACATATCACTCTAGGGACTAAATAAAGCAACATTTATTTTAGACCAGTCAATAGGCTATAAGCTAATTTTGTTTGTAATTTAATGACTATTCAATTGAACATCATGACCCATCCCTGGTGGTCCTCAATCCCAGTCTTGGAATACCACTGCCCTGCACGTTTCAGAGTTTCAACTGTGCTCAATGTGAATGTTTTACAGGGACATCACACTGATGTACTTGGTTCGCAAACCTGAAAACCCCTACTCCAAGTATATCACATCTTACGAAAGCAATTCATTGGAATTTGACACTGAAAGGTAAAAGGAACTAACATGATAGCCCAGACTATGAAAATATCTTCAAAGGGCAAGATATGATTATAATAAAACATATAGTTACAGAAAAGTCCTGAAGGAGGCTCAGAAGCATGAGCTCTTGAAGCACGATGTTGTCCTCTGCACCTGTTCCACTGCTCTGAAGCCAAACCTAATCAAGCTCATGGACTTTCGACAGATCCTCATTGATGAATGTGCCATGGCCACAGAGCCTGAGGCCTTCATCCCATTAGTCTCTCATAACCCTCAGCAGGTGGGTACGAATTTACCTTACATTACACAGCTTTCGGAAATTCAATGACAGTACATCACAACCATTTGAAACATCTGCAAATACAAAATAGAAGTCTAAGACCACCCTGCCCTAAAGAGTTGATCAAAGTTTTTTTCTCAACAATTTCTTGTTGAAGATTTACGTAGACGTCATCAATCCACATTTGTGGTGTGCTTGTAGCCCCACATGGCTGATATGGGATAAGAGGTTTGTATCCCTAGGTGGGCATGTCCCTTCGCAGTAGTGGTCCTGAAGTGGCATTGGTATTGCATCTTGTTCATAATGGCATATAGATGCTACTGACACAATGCCAAACAAATTGGACTACAGCAAGCTACAATAGGCTATCCACTTTTCTTCTGACTTGACGGTCTTCAGAATGAATTTTGTTTTACATTTTTATGTAACATTCAAACAGACCTTTCACCTGTTGTCTGGTTAAAAGATGGGGCAGGGAATCTTGAGATCTGGTAAACCAACAAAAATGTCACCTTCAGAAAACATTAAAATTGCATCAAAACCCAGGTCAGTCGAGTTCAGAGTTCTCCTGCAGGAAAATGTGTCATCTGTATCATCTGCATGATCTCTTTCAGATTGTGATTTTGGGAGACCACAAACAGGTTCAGCCAATTGTGTCATGTGCTCGTGTGAAAGAGTTGGGCATGCAGAAGTCTCTCTTTGAACGATATATGGATCAAGCTGTGATGCTGGATACACAGTACAGAATGGTAAAATGAAGAAAGATTTCTCCTGTTTTAGCAAAAATAACCAACCAAAACTGATGCATGAATTTATCTGATGTACCATAGCATAAGAGCATCTGCGAGTTTCCTTCACACGAATTTTATGGAGGCAAGTTGAAAACTGGAGCCAAGCGAGGACCCTGCCTCCTGCTGAACAACAAAAACACACCGACTGCGATCCTGTTCGGTCACATCCAGGGAGAAGAGGTCAGTTTAGCGGTTTCAACTGCAGCTGGCAATGAAAACTCAGTGGCCAACAAGCTGGAGGCAGAACAGGCGGTAAGACAGACAACACAGGACAAGTTTATTACATGAAAACAATGAAACCTCCTTTACAGATGGATCACATTTCTCCTGCTCGGATTTGTTGTCTTGCAATACTCAGGTTCGAGTTGCTGACCTGTTAATCCATAAGTCTGGTGTGAAACCTGAGGACATCTGCATCCTGACACCCTACAACGCGCAGGTGTGTGAAATCAAACGCGTCTTGGAGGACAAGAAAAAGAGGAGGAAAGACATTAAGGGTGTCAACGTTTGCACAATTATGAAGAGCCAAGGTGTGTTTCTGTCTTTCAGTACCACTACATCATTTTATCAGAAACTCTAATACAACCAGCTCAGGAAATCAAATGAAAAAACTCTGTTCAGCACTCACTAGCTAACTTAACCTGTCACACTGCCACACTGAACTATACTTCACCCGTCAAATTAATTCTTTTTTTAATCACAACAATCAGTGACACACGTCTTTATTTTATAATTATCATGAGCTTTAGTGTCTTAAAGGCTGTTAATGAGGCTGCTATGTCTTTAGCTCTTACAGGAATGATTTGTTGCTCCATGTTTGTCACTTTGCTCCCGCTGTAGTGGTGACACCACAATGCTTATCCCACCACTCTCTCTCTTCATACATTACGGAGGGGACTTGACCACAAAAATCAAATCTTTAAATGATCAATACTCAGCCCATGATCACCCTATCAAAAGCTGTATACATGTGCAACCCAATTTTAATAAGTGTGTTTCTAATAAAATGGCCAATAATTCATAGTGAGTTAAGAGTGAGAATGCATTTGCAAGTGGTAAAAAGTCATATGTTATATATATGTGTGTGTGTGTGTGTGTGTGTGTGTGTGTGTGTGTGTGTGTGTGTGTGTGTGTGTTTGTGTATGTGTTTGTGTGAAGGGAGCGAGTGGCCCTATGTGATAGTCTCCACAGTACGTTCCCGTTCCCTTCTGGAAATCAGAAATGAGCCAAAGCACAGCAAAGCCTGGCTGGGGAAGAACCTGGGGTTCATCACTAACCCCAATCTGGTCAACGTCACAATCACACGTGCGCAGGACGGACTCTGCATTCTGGGTAAAGGAGCAAACATGCATCCATGAGGTTGCTTTCAGTTATCACATAAGTTCACAAAGGTATGACACAGTTCCACCCCCATGTTGCAGGCAACCGTCACTTGCTGGAGTGCAGTGAGCTCTGGAGAAATCTTCTGTCTCACTACCAAAGCCAAGACTGTGTGGTGGACCCAGCCCAGAACATCAGAGTCAAGGACACAAGGCTTAACCTGTCACAACCTCCCCACTCCCGTCCTGCCTCCGGTGATCCCTGTCAACGGAATACTGACTTGGGGTTTGCTTCTTTCGCTTTCAGTTTAACAATTGTTAGCATTATTACCTCTGTTTTATTTAAGTCAGGTTGGGCGTCTGTCTTTACATTTGTTTGCTTGTTTATGTTCTTCATACTTCTACCTTTTTATGAGTAATTTAGTTACTCCTCTCACCTGTCTGGTATTTCTGTCTTTCTGATTTAAAACCAGACTACAAGGAAATCTTTTAAGGTCATTTTAACTTGTGTTTGTTTTACGCTGACTTGCCACCACAATCAAGCCAGACTCGCTTTCATTTATTTCTCATCACCAAGCACCCCGATCAGCCTCAGAAGATTCTGTTTCCAGCTCTTGACAATAATCACTTCCCTGCTTTAATTTGGTGACGGCACTTCTGAATTATTGATTACGTTTGCACATCAATTCAGAGCTCAGAGCTTAACCATTTGGTCCTGTGTCTATGTGTCTCAGCTTTTTGGTTATTGAGAGCCTGTGTTTGAGCTTGTGTATGTGCTTTTGTTTTGTTTAAATAATACATTAGCTACTTTAGGATTATCATAGTTTGTCTATCTTTGAAAATGTATTATTGTAACTTTGTGGATTGAAACATTATTCATTGGTTCATCGATTCCTGTTTCTGCATCTTCATGTTTTCTGCACCCATTCCACGTACAGACCAGTGGCGGCTCCTGGTCAATATTTTTGGTAAAACAAACCACCCTTCACCACGGCGCACACCGCGAAACAAACTCAGTACCTCACCATGCACCCTGGGCAGCTTGATTTTCTTGCCTAAGTATCTCACCTCCATGTTCTGCTTTTGCTGCCTCACATTTTGATGTATCTTCTCTCTCCTGCTCTTCCCTCAACCTCCTCATAGTTAGTGTTAAATCACTACAAAATATAAAGTATTTTACTGTACATATCTTACAAACACATAATAGTAATGTTTATTTCAACAGTACATAATTAACAATATTACTAAATTCCAAGAAAACATATCTAACCTCTTTCCTCTTGGTGAAGTTGTTAATCACTCTGTCATTCCAGCAGGGATTCTTTTCCAAGGATTTCACCAGTGCCCAGCTTGGCTGGGGGTTGGTGGCAATCGTTAGCAAGCTGTCAAGCTAACAAGCTGTCAAGCTAACAAGCTAATGCCCTCCTACAGTGCACTTGTAGATGAAAAAATAAAAACAAATATTATTAATAAACACTAGTAAATAATACGTTACACGGTTTGTTATGTATGAAGCTTCAGTCTCACACTCAAGGTCAGTTCTTAGTACATAAAACAGAACGAAGTGAAAAATTGTCTCAAAGGCTGTGATTGGCCACAGTGTTATGTCAGTCATTTTGAAGTGGAGAACTACCCAATCACAGTACACAGTGACTTGTTTCACGGGTGGGACTTATTTACCATTAGAAAATCCACGAGCCGCTGGGGTCTGAGGAGATTTACACCGAAATGAATGGGGACACTTAGTGCAATGTGTTTCAGTGAAATTCTGTTTCACTGTGGTTGGGGGTGGCGCTGTTTCACATTTTTGACCAGAGCCGTATACAACTGTAATGCAGTTGAGGAGCTAAAATTAGGAGAACAACCAGAGGTCATCTTGTCAGCAGGCAGGACAGGCAGCTGCTTGGGGCCCCCAAGCCACTAGATGGCGAACGAGAGCTGACACTACGGTAGTGGCAATTGCGTTTTGAACGTTCGTTCCTTTGAACTTTATCAGAGAATTTATTTTTAATTAAAAAAAAAAAGTAAGTCAGATTATTTATTAAAATGATGACAAAAACTGGTTAGATGATGGGGCCCCCATTTTTGCATTGTTCAGTTTTCACATGTAAGTCATTGGGGGCGTGACCTGAGGTCTCATATAAAGTTTCATGAGGTTTGGTCACTGTATGGAGTCTGAGAGTCTGTGATGAAAAATGAATGGTAGTCAATGAGGGAAAAAGGGATGAGCGAAAGACAAGGAAAAAAACGAGTGCAGGACATCACCGGCCGCATTTGTGTGTCGGGGACGTATTCCTGATGAGTCACAAGAAGTTTGGTGGGTTTCGGACGAAGCGTGTCCGACAGGACGATCTGAAAGTCGAATCCTATTCATTCTCTATGGGGCTTTTTTTCGCCCGAAAAACGTGAATAACGCGTGAACGACAAAACGTATCAAAAAGCTGTGAACAAGCACGCATCTGCGGATCGGGCCCGATGTGTCAGAGTTGGTACGGCGTCTCTATCTCGAAAGCTCTGGGAGGAGTAGTGGGCCATAAAACGGGTGAAAGGAATAATAAAGATAAAGATAAAACTTAAGAAGAACAATAGTGTGCTTCCTCTACAAGCACACCAATGAAAGAAATGGGAACAAATGCTTTAATTAATTGCCTAAAGATACAAGGAGTTTCAACCACTCAGCATTCAGCACCACCAGTATACTGATCACCGCCTGATCATCTGGAATCATCTGCTCCTGTTACTTCACTGGACTTAAGTTAGATGTGCTTTGTTATGCTTGAATTATTCATACGTAGGTCACTGTGTGGCTTAACAGACAAAAACATTCCTCTGAAACTGGTCAGAGAAAAGTCTTTGAAGTCTTTGAGTCTTTGAAAGTCCTTCAGGAAGCCAGAACTGTTCATCAAGACTACATTAAAAATACAAGAAAGTCTGGATCTTTGGAAGCTAAATATGAAGAAATTAGGAGTATCTCAAGACTTTTGCACAGTACAAACACATCATTGCTGAGCATAAATGTAAATCATTAAGCAATCATTAATAATCTCAATTAAAATACTATTGTGATGGCTCAGGGGGTACTGTGATGGCGGATGGCCACTAGAGGTCGTCCTGGGGTTTTCTGTTGTGTATTTCTGTTTGCGTGAGCATGTCAATTCATTTAAATCACCTGTGTTTCATTTAGAGTTAGATGTATGTGTTGGGTGATTGGTGGGACGACTCTTTAAGTTCAGTTTGGGTTGACCTGGGTTGTCAGTCAACCGATCCCGGGTATTTGGTGTTGTTTATTGTAAATAAAGTTCATTTGCAAACATGGAAAACACCCTTTTTTGGGAGAGAGTCGGCAATGCAACAACTATATTAATACTAAAAATGTACTCATTGCTTTTAAAACATGTTTGCTGTTTGCTTTGTACCAAAGCCAAAAGAGGATCAGAAAAAAGATCAGAAAGAAACTCATAATAATAATAGGTATAATTTTACTGTCCTGGTAAAATGATATATATATACACACACACACACACACACACACACACACACACACACACACACACACACACACACACACATCTGCTTTCACAGAAAAACACTGAACATCATCATCACACCTCCCTGAGGAGTTATTGTAATAAACACTGGAGTCTGTGTGTGGACTCAAACCTCAGTCGCGCTTCAGTGGGACACGTCTTCGTCTCTGTCTCAGCAGGTGTCGCATGTTAATGAAGAGACCTGGAAGACAAACACAGATGATGCACATTTCTGTCTCACGAACACACTGAGAAAGACACCGTTGAGACGTATACAAAATGCCTGAATGCACAGGCAGCATTTACGCTAGGGACACTGAGGACACGTCCCCACCACGTTTATTCATCATCTGATGCACCATCATTTTGAGAAACCCTCAACAACTCTTTCTGACATTCTGAGGTTTTTAAGCAGTGAAGGCAGAAACCTCTTAGTTTTACACAAATCTATGTTCTCTCCATAAAGTAGTCACAAAAGAGTGGGAAATGATTTTCCATCCTCTCACCAAAGAGCAGCAGCAGGAGGTAGAGTCTGAGAGAGAAGGAGAAACTGATGGAGAAGCCCACAGACTCTGGGAGAGGAACGCTGAAGAGCCTGGTTTCGTCAAAAATGGGCAGAGCCTGGAGGACAGCAGCAGCTGGAACACAGAACTCAGTCATACCTAACAGCTTCTATCTGAATTTGTTCGATTACATGTAATTTTCTTTGATTACCAGTTAAATTTGGATACATTAATAATACTAATGCCATTATGCAATGATAATCGTTTTTATAATGACTACGTATAAGTAATAATACTACATTATAATAGTAGTATTATTAATAATAACATTAACAATGGCAATACTGCTTCTATTACTATTAATAATAGTATTACTACTACTACTACTACTACAAATAATAATAATAATAATAATAGTAATAACACTAATAATAATAATAATAATAATAATAATAATAATAATAATAATAATAAAAACAATAAAAACTAAAAAAAGATTCATGGGTTAACCTACCTCCCTCCCTCCCTCCCTCCCTCTAAAGATGTGCTATGTGATTAAAAATGTTAATTGTTACCTGGCCTTAAAATATGTCTGTTCAACTTTTGTTTTGTCAGTCCACGGAACATTGTCCCAAAAATATATCTATACATATTAGGGCTGGGAAAGTTTAACATGTTATTATCGCTTTAACGTCACACCTTCTGCCAGGGTGGTCAGAGGATACAGCAGGATCCACACGGCCTGCCAGAGCAACATCAGTGTTCTGCACTCCTTCCCCACAATTAGCAGCATGTGGAGCAGATACCTGTAGAATAAACACTCATGTTCAGCTCAGACCTTTCATCCTCGATCAGGTGTGAAACTGTCTTTAGGACAGTTATTAGGACTTGCTGGTCACTAAATGAAACAAAAAATTAAGCACAAAAAATTGGATCAAGTCGCATGGAGATCCATCTCAAATCAGATTTTAAAGCACCTACAAATGCACTGTTATATGCCAAACATACTGTATAAAGCACCTGTGTATAATGCGAGCGCACACACACACACATACACACACACACACACACACACACACACACACAAATATACACACACACACACACA
>JBBPDE010237956.1:0-12214 GCA_037974605.1 Nannopetersius ansorgii | reverse complement strand
CGGAATAATGTAACATAACGGAGCGGGGTCACGTGACTCCACACGCGGTAGTGTTTTTAAAGGGAAAGTAATCGAAAGTAATCGAAAAAATTTGATCGATTATAGGTTCTTTTGATTACTTTTCGATTAATTGCCCAGCCCTACTGTTAATGTGTAAAATAAATCAAATTTTACTTTGATTCCAGACTGGGTCCTTCAGACATTACATTTTCTATAAGGTTTAAGGCTTGTTCATACTCAGCAGGTCAGAATGAACCTCTATTGATGAACCGATTGCTCTATTCAGGGTCCAGAATTAGCAACAAGTGAGTGAAAAACAAGCATACATTGTAGCATAAATGAGGTCAGTTGCCATTGGAAGATTGTTGAAACAGACCCACAAACTTTCATCACTACATCAGTTGAGTATTTTTCATAATTCTTTGGTAGACCCTCGCCGTCCACCATCACCACAGCACTGTGATGATTTTAATTTTGGTGCTGGGGATGCTGCGTCAAGCTAAATCCTGCAGTGAGCACCAAGCAGGTCGGACGTGGCGGCACAAAAAGAAAAAATAAAGAGCACAGTGGAAGTATGGCTAAAAGGGAATTTAATGAGAAGTGACATTTCACAGTTACGGGGATGAGGAGGGCCTGGTTTTGGCTGAGTGAGGAAACTCACTATACCAGTGGTGCACTCCAGGCTGGTATACCAAAACCGAATTCTTAGGAAACTCCTGCGCAGTTGGTTAAAAACGTAGCGTGGGAATGTCATACACATGTGAGGACGACTTTTTTGCATTGGAGTACAGTGACAAGCATAAAGAGCTCAGAGAGGTAAGTTTTAGAGGACATATATGATAACATAAGATAAAACTTGTGGGACTAATACAGGATTATCTTATCAAACACCTCCTCTAAAACTTGTCTAATAAAGGTTTATAGTATCTTATTTTATCTTATCTTACATCCCCTAAAACTTGATTTTTTTAATGGTGTACAAGTAACACAAGTAAATCATGGTAGCTACTAGGGCTGCGCAATAAATCGCAAATTTACTGTCATCGCGATATCAACAGGCGCAATATACATATTGCGAAAAAATAAACATAACGCGAAAGACTGACTGAACTGCAATAAATGATATTTTTCCAAAACTCTTCACCCAGTGCCACAGAGAAGAGGGCAAAAAATCACTGGCCGATTTCTTCATCTTCTGTGCTGCTGTTATAGATTTTTCCTTTGCTATTTTTTTCTGGCTAAGAACTTACTATAATTTAAATTATGTTTACATTTATTTAAGGTTTAAAATATTTAAAATATTTTATCAACAATGTTCAATGGGTGAAATGTTTTATGGGAGGCATTAAATGCTCTGTTTAAGTAAATTCTTTAAAAAAAATATTGAAATGGAAATATTGCATTTCATTTTTTTCTGCATAGATAGTCTGCATCTGGAGTCTTTATTACCACAAACGCAAAGGAGAAACACTTAAACACTATAAATATTACGTTTTTTCTTACTTATTGCATGTAATATCGCCATTGCAACACTCAACAACATTATCGCATATCGCATGCTTTCCTAATATCGTGCAGCCCTAGTAGCTACCAAACACCTACCTTTAGCTTCCCCGAGAAAGTGTGTTGTTTTCACACCTGAAAGTCCAGACTAAGATCCGAGTCAAGGTTAATGGTTTTGTTACATTCCTGCACATTTGATCTGAACACCAGTGTTTGCCCTTTAGCCCAGACTGATGTCTGAGGCACCTTTCACACAGGTGGCTGTTTTAGCTGTTTTGGTTTGGAAGAAAGATTTTGAACAAGGTTGGTGTGAAAGCACCCTTGGACCACAACTGTTGACCAAAGCAATGCTTGTTTAATGAGTGCCCACTGCTTCACAGGTCGTCGGATTAGTTTAGGGACTTTTAGGGACCCTAAACAAGTTTAGCTACTTCATTTCCAGGCTACGATCCCTAAATTCTCTCCCATGTTTTACTCAGACATGGCTGTGGCCAGTTATTCTTGTAACAAGGTCAGATCTGGCCCTGTGAGACTACATGGACCTAAACTGAGCAACAAAGGATCCAGTAACTGTGGATCAGATACTTTTGACAATAAAACTGAGGAACTGTGGCTAAGGACCTATCAAAGCCATAACAAAATACCTGACACACGAATGACTGCATACATCAAGTATGTGTTAATGTGTGGAGTTTTTAAAAAAATAATATATTTAAAGTCATTTTGGGGAAGTACAAGGCAGACAAAACAACACTTACAAAAACATAAAATCACTGTTTACCCCAAGATAGCATGTGTTTACATCTTTTGCTTTTGTTTAAAAATGCACCCTCACTTGCAGGAGGGTTTACTTTAAATGTTTCTTCCTCTTGCAGCAGAAAACATGTTTGTTATCTGCTATTAACTTCATTCTGGCTTGCAGGAGGTCTCCTGGTGTGAGAGGAGAGCCTGTTTGGAGGAGACCCTGGTTTGAAACCTTTAGGTCTTCAGCTGTTTTGAACCTTGGAGAAAGGAGAAGGGACAGGATAGCAGGACGAAGGTTGCTGTCCTGTTTCAGAGGATTCTGTCCACCTGCACATTCGCAGTATGGATGACTGGGGCATAAAACTCAACGCTGCGTGATGTAAGAGAGGAAATGTGAGAGGTCTGTTCCTCAGAGGCTGTAGTTTGGTGAGCTTTCCCAGAGACTCGGAACATCTCCGCTAGGAGCACCACGTGAATCATTTCCTGTGGCTGCTAAGATCTGATCTTTTTTTTCCCTCCCAGACTGTTTAGTCTGGTGGAAGAGGGAGAAACCTGTCGAGGGTCCGGATCCCAGCCAAGAGCTACAGCTCCTGTCAGACACAGTGGTCAGTGCTGTGCTAGCGCACTAATCCGTATGAGAAGTTCATTTAGCCTTTGGATGAATGAAGATGCTCGGCTCGGCTTCAGACCACGTTCATTTATGACTCACTTATCAGATCTTCAGATTTGGGAAGGTGTGCTGAAGTGCTGTTCTCAGGCCTAGATGTTCTAAACCTTTTGCAAAAGACTATTTTTTAACCTGCTTAAAAGTTTTGTTCTGAGAGAGTTGAAGGTTTCTCTTGGACCTTTGGGAATTTTCCCGTCTTCCCAACTGCATGTTCTGCAATAACTGAGACGCTTGGTCTATATTTACCCCAGCGTCTGGCCTGAAGCCTGTTAGCACATCTCATTGTACAGATGTCTGCGGAGCTTCTTGGAGAGTTTCCTAACTATGTATCGCAGCATGTGGTGGGTTGGCTGCATGGGCAGTCGTCCTTCCTGTTGTTGACCTGTTTTGGCAACCTTGTGTGGTGAGACAGTGTTTGTCCAGACCCAGGGTTTCCAAGAATAAAGTGAAGTCTGTCCACTTTGTGTCCTGCTTCTCATTCGCTGTGCCTTGGTTTAAAAAATCCTGTATCTGTTGCTGAATAGAGAGTTAAAAATGACCTAGAGCGGTGCTAGCTACTAGCGCTTTTCCAATGGGGTGGTGGCCTAGTGGGTAGCCCCTGGACTAAATGGTCATGGGTTCGAATCCTATCTTCAGCACACCATCACTGGGTTCCTGAGCAAGACCCTTAACCCCAAGTTGCTCTGGTGAGACTGCCCCCTGTAGGAAGGGAGTGGAAGTCGCTTTGAATGAAAGCGTCTGCCTTGAATGTTAAATGTTAGAAGATGACCATGAGGCATTTCAGCCTTTTGCTTCGTATGTGAAGAACCTGAAAACTGTTTCCCACCTCTCGAAGCTCATATGTGCTATTTCTACCACATATGAGCAGACGGCAGTTCCTCCGTCTTAACTGCAGATTGAAACTTCATAAAGGAAAGTCGTATTCCATGGCAGCAGCTATGGAAGGCACCATGGAAACAAGAGGCAAGGAATCGTGTCGGTCTGCGAGCTGGAAAAATGCCTTTTCTTTCCTGCAGTTGCCAGGGAAACGCTTGAGTTACAGCTTATTCACATATTGTGATGGCCATGATGTGGCCTGTCATGTGACTGATGGTCAGCCAATGATACATGACTCACCAGCATAGCACTGAATGCTGTTTTATTGTTGAAGGTCTCAGCTGACCGAGAAATCTTCAGTAATTTGAATGAGAGATTGTTTTTTGTGAACATCTCGCCAGTCCAATTGTACAACCCCTCATACCTGGAAGTGTAAACAAGAGCTGTGCAATGAGTCTTTTTTGTTAATCAGTACTGCAGTATTGCTATGTGGCAGTATGCAAATCTCAGTTCTGGTTTTTATTTTGATTTATTTTGTCCTCCTTTATGTGGGTATTCGTTTTAATAGAGACAGATCATATGGTCTAGAATAAATTTGGTAAAAACCATTTTTACCAATGTTGGATTACTAGTGTAGATGTATACTAGAGTAATATAAGGTAAGAAATATTGCCATGGGAATAATGTGCGCCTGCCCATTGAAATGAATGGGAGCCGAAGGCAGTCCCATATTATCATTCACCTGGGAATGTGTTTTTTTTATTATTAATATTTATCCATCTCACTTAATGTGGCTCGAACCATAGCCTGAACACAGGCAACGTGTAAACAAAAACATTCGTCTCAGCAGCGTGAGGTGTGCCATCACTTTTATTGGCATTTTGAGTTACACTATTGACACTATTCGCCTACAAAGATGGCAGACATGCCGTAGACAATGAATGGGATTCTCGGATGAAGACACGCTTCATCCGACACCCACCAGATTTCATGTGATTCCTCAGGCCAACTTCCCCGACACATAAACATGGTCAGTTATGATCGGCACTCGTCTCTTCTTTGCTTATCGCTCATCCCTTTTTCCGCTCATTCACTTCTATGCATTTTTGACCCAGTTCAAATGAATGACGTCTCGGGAGACAAAGCTTTCTTTCTCCATACATCGACCAAACGTAGTGAAACTTCACATGAAACCTCAGGCCACGTCTCCACACAAATCCACCCCCTCATCCAAGCCCTGGACTTTGTTTTCATGCATGTCTTTTTTCTCAATACACCTCCAGTCAGTTTTTGGCCACCTAAAATGAGTTCTGCTCATTAATACTTGACTATACATCCACAAAGCCACCAGCCCATCTCAAAATGTCTGCCGATATGTTCTGTCTTTAGCACTGAGCCATTACCAGGTTTTGGTGTTGTGCTGATGTTGGGACTGGGTTTCAGAACGGCAAAATCTGATATTGCCAGCTGTATTAGCGTGAGCCTCAGTTTAGACACTCATTTTAAATATACACTTCAGCGAAAATGTAGTTTCTACAATTGAATCAACTGATTCTATGTGTAGTCAATCAGCAAAAGCATGTTTGGAGTCCAAATATAGCTTTTTCAGATTAGAACTGCAGGCTAATGTTGCAAATATTGGGTGAAGGTAGCTCAGTGGGTAGGATACTTGCCTCCAGACCAAGAGGTCATGGGTTTGAATCCTACCTTCAGCATACCACCACTGGGTCCCTGAGCAAGACCCTTAACCCCAGTTTGCTCCAGGGAGACTGTCCCCTGTAGTTAGGGAATGGAAGTTGCTTTGGATAAAAGCGTCTGATTAATTATGTAAATAAACACAAATTGTTTCAGTAAAAATACATCTCCCCTCTCAGTCAATGCACTCAGCATCCAGCTCTTCCGTAGGAGGTTAAGAGACGTTTTTATGGATGGGATTTGGGTGACTTCGGAGTTCCCGTGTTTAGCAGCAGCGATAGCCTTACTGTGGCAGTTCTAAAGTTTAGAAGCACAATTTGGACACTGAACATTTCCAGGTTAAACCATTCCGGAACATTCCATTAAGCAGGGTTACAGGAAGCATTCTTAATGTGTGGGGGTGATGCAGGGGCAGGGTAGATGGGTTGTTGCGTGGGTGCAAAGTCTCTGGCTGCATTCGAAATCGCATACTACTTGAGTACAGTAGGTACTACCGTAATGGAATTCGGATGTACTACATCCGCTGTGTTGATGTTGTCACGTGTCGTGTGTTGTCACAACAGTGTTATTTTTTACCTTTACAGAGGGCATTTACTCGCAAGTGTAATTTAACCACAAAGAACGTGTAATTTAACGTTTTCTTTAAGGTACTTACACTTGAAAAGAGCCGTGTCTCCGTTTTCCGGGCATTTTTCAAATCTGCCGTCGCGTCTCCCACTGCCTTATGGGATAGTGCAGTGCCCATCGAATGCCTACTACAGAATCCGGACGGAAGCAGTAGGTCATCCGGGAACTTCTCGTCTACTGTTTTTCGAATACTATGAATTCGGACATACTACTCACCTCGCATACTGTTTTACGCATACTATATAGTAGGGAAATATGCGATTTCAGACGCAGCCACAGTCCTTTTTATTTATCTTCATGCCACAGGTGGCACTGCCGAGTAGATGCGCCTTAGTGTATTTAAGGGTAATTAAGTAATTAACTTACAAAGGCAGATGCGGGGGGACATCGCTCTGTCCCTGGTCCCATCTGCGTCCATGCCTTTAAGAGAAGTGCCTTATTTACAAATGTTAAGGTTTAATGATCAGTGTCAGAACTGGACCAAACATTGGTCTCCAGTAAGCGCACAGACCTCAGTGTACAGTGAGGGCCTGTGTGTTCCTCGCTGCTCGGAGTCTCAGGAGATCTCTAATTGCACATGACTCTGCCTGCTGCCTGTGTTCTGATGACCTCCCTCTGATGCCGGCTCTCCTCGGCGGGGGAGATAACGAGAATGACCCGTTCGCTCTTTGTCTGCTTGTTTCTGATGGGGACTGACTTCCCATCAGGAGACGTTATTTATGGTCTCTTTCGAGGCCGAGAGTGATCCAGTGATGAATTTCGCTGCAGGTTATTCCTTTACGACTGTGAGTAACGGGTGTGGGCAGCGTTTACGAGCTCGACATCGCCGCCACGGTATTCCCATAATGCTGGAAGACTGAAAGACAGGAAGTCAGCCTGCTTACACAATGACACTCGGGGGAACACACTCACACACTGGTCACTGGAGTGGGACCTCACTGAACCTCTACTTTTATGAACTGTGGAGAACCGAGGGCTTGTCTCTGGCACTGCTGTGATTTTTCAGGCTGAAGCTGATGATTATTTCAAGTCTACCTGACCATATCCCTATTGTGACGGTTGTGCAATGCTATTAAAAAGAAGCAATATAAGCCGTATCACCTCCTACACATCCTGTATTACAGTCGGACAAATTTGGGTGAATAAGTCCACAAAAAAGAATAAATTATTCTGGTGTTGGTCACATATCCAACACACACACACATACATGTATATGTATATAGTGGTGTCAAGTGATAGTTAATTATAATTACCCTTTGTTTAATGAATCTAGAATCAAAAATGCTTCTAAATGCTTTGTGTTGAGGTGATATTTTAGACCTGATGTGCTCCGATGATGTAAAACTGCAGAAAACCATCCTCCAATCAACAGTTCCATCTGTCTGTTTTTAAACGTAAACTTTCCATTCACACCCCTAATATATATATATGTATTAATTAGGGCTGCAGCTATCGATTCTTTTTGTAATCGATTAATCTAGCCCTTTATCAATCGATTAATTGAGTAATCGGATAGGGTTTTTTTTACGTTTTTAACGAAAATATTAAAGTCAGCAAAGCAGCCAAGCAACCGAACAGCCAATCAGCAAAGCAACCAAGATGCCGAACAGCCAATCAGTAAGGCAGCCAAGTAGCCAGTGAGCAGTACAACCAGGAACAAAGCAGCAGGTGGGCAAAACAGGTCGGCAAAACAGCACAGCAAAACAGCAGCACTTGTATGGTCGCACAGCCCAGCCGGTAGCCTCCACAGAACGATCCAGGAGCAATCCACACCGGGTCACGGTCAGCTACAAGCGCAAATGAGTTATAAGACATGCACACAAAAAACGAAATACTATACAAAAACAGAAAAACATACCTGGTTTAACACGAGAGATATGGACAAGGAAGCCTCTTAACAACAGGAACAGCCGCTAGCACGGAGTATAACAAGCCCTTTCAAGCTGTAAACATGGACCAAGCCCTTGTTACAAACACACATAAAAAGGAAAGCCGGACCGCACCAAACCCCTCTCCACCCGCGGCGCCGGAAACGCACGCGACCACCCAAACAAGGGAAAGAAAACCGGCAGCAAGCAAAACCACTCAAATAAAGAAAAAGTTGGCATGAAGCCCACGAGGCACAAACCCACCGGGACCCCAGAGAACCACGTCACCAGGTAAGAAGGCGGTGCCCAAATACAACTGGCTCAGTGACACAGAAGGGCTTATATACTCATACCAGCTGCGCTAATTACTTTTTGCCTCGAGCAATTTTTGTAATCGAGTTGACACTATTCGCCTACAAAGATGGCAGACATGCCGTAGACAATGAATGGGATTCTCGAGTAACTCGATGAATCGTTGCAGCCCTAGTATTAATAATAATATGTATTAATGTGGTGTATGTATATATATATATAGATATGCAGTCTGTTGTTATGCCTGTGTTTATCATGTAAACATTGCACCACATTAATAGCATTTTCATGTATATTTAGCTGTTTCTCCGGTTGCGTGTAGGACGGTGTGTGTTGCTGAAGGTGAGTGGCGGTCGAGGGCAGTGGGGTTGTTCTGGAATGCTGTGCCGCGTGGCCCCCGCTCCTTTTTGTTTGACAGCTAGCGGTCAGGTCATCCATAAGCACCTGAATAACCGGAGTGTGACGCCTGAGGTCGCATACCTTCTGCAACATGATGAAGTTCCTTTGCTGTTGCCTGCTATGCTAATTGACTTGTTCTGTTCTGCCGTCCAGAATGAGGCGGTTATTTTTGCACCCAGAGAGAAGCGTGAACCTCATCCGCGTATATGATCACATCCCAGCTGGTCACAGGCCTTCAGGAGAGACACCTAAACCTCCTGTAAAGTCCTCGACAGGAGAGGCGTAAACGTCTTGTAAAGTCTTCAAGGAGCCATTGATTTTATTTTTGTTTGCCACTACATTAGTATAAGGCTATTAATTGTATAATAAACCACATATATGACCTACACCATTTAAAATCCATTTGTTATTATAGTATAACGATGACACGATGAAATATTGAAGGAAAACGTTTAGATATTCATTAAAAGTATAATTATACAAAAGATCAATTTAAATGAGTTCTGTGACACATAAAAACAATAAATTAGAACCATATTACAGAGGATGGGTACAGGATGTTACTGATAACTAAACTGGGGCCAGTTCAGGACACTGTTTTATTTCAGGTTTATTTTACATACATCAGTACTCTGACAGTATCCAGGATATAATACAGCTTTAGGATCCAGGACCAGCGTAACTGCAGTTCTTTATACTCGTCCCACAACGTAGATATGAGTAACAGATACGGTCAGGACCAGAGATCAGCTACTTGGATCATCTGTAATAGAGAAGAACCAGCATTCAGTTACTGCAAAACCCAACAAGTAGCTGAATTTATTTCATTTATTTCATTCATTCACTTTTTTTTTACTATATTTTCCTCTGGTCTAGCTTGTTTGCAATGTAAAAATACTCACGATACACTCAGAAAGGTTAACTGGGATGTAATTTATCACAATAATGACAGCGTATCGTCACATTACCCACCCAGAGTACTCTGTAGGGACAGTTTGTGATAAATGTCTATTCTAAAGGGACAAAACTTCTGATACCCGGTAATATCCAAAGTTATAATATGACTGACATAATTTTGTATGTGTCGTGCTTTAAACCTCTTTAAAATGCATTTAATAGACCTGTGGAAACAGGGAAGAGAGAGACGTTGAATCGCAGTAATTTCTATGGGGTGCCATCACTTTGTCCCTCTGTGGCAATTCCCACCCGAGGTCACCAACTGGACTCCTGATGGTGAGACTGTTTAAGGATTGGGCGTTTCCAGATTTTCAGAGATATTCTTACTGACACGGACACAATTTCGTCTGCCAGCCTGGACCTAGACATCAGAATCAGAATCAGAAAACTGTTTATCTTGGAGGAAATTGCTTATATAATGACTGCAAGACACAATGTATAATATAAAGTCTAAATAAAATCTAAATTAAAAAATCTGCAGAAAAACCTCAGTATGAAAATACATTATGCTATACACAGCAATGCTGGGTGTAAATACTACAGATAAGTAACACAGTTGAGTGAAATCTACCCACACAAATGTTTAATAATGAAAAGTAGTAATATAAAGGAGACTTATTATTTAAAATTCACTTTCCATTTGAATCTCTACTGCTCCTATAAACACTCTGAACCTCCATCCATACATTTTCTGAGAGTCAGTTGAAAGATTCTAGTGTCAGGAATCATGAGCTTCTGTGGAGCCACACCCACTCACCTGTGGAGCCCCACTCACTCATCTGTGGAGCCCCACCCACTAGATTAGTTGAAGATCCTCCATGTTTGTCTGCTGGTGTTACGAGTAGCAGAAGACGCCGAGCGCTGTGTATACAGACAAAGGAAAGTCACTCATGAAGTGTTGAGTTCATCTGGCTCTGGGTCCGACTCAGGGTCCAACATATAGAGCTGATAGCGCCTCTGTTTTTTGCCTTTTCACGTGTGTTAATTGTCCCGATACTTTTGGCCATTCAGTGTAACTCTCACGCTTCCTCCCTTCCTTCATTTAGCCTGGTCTCCATACAGGCTAGAACCACTTTCTCTGGTGTTAAGGATGTGGATTCTAATGTAAAATCCAGAATTTAAATGCGCAGCTTAAGCATGGGATGGGTGGGGCGTGGCCAGTAACAGCTTATTTGCATAAAAGTGCCAGAGCCCTTAAGCGTCTCATTCTGAAAGGGCCTGAAACTGTGGAGATTAAAGCTGGAGAATCTCTTTATGTGAGAGTAATTCTGAGTAAAGAACTTCAGGAACATGTTTTGTAGCCCATAGACCTTTTATAACTTTAAAAAGAGTGTAATATAATAAATCTCCTTTAAGAAATGTAATATTGACAGTAGTGATGTTGCACATTGCATGTAAGCATGCAGTCCTGACAGCAGAGGCTTGGCCAGGGCTTTGGGGCTCCTGGCCGACGGCGTCTCTCTGCAGACTCATCCCATGGACAGGTGCAGAGGGTCATTAAAAGCTGTTTCACGTGCAGGTTCTCCACAACGTCCTCCTGAAAGTCATTACTCACTCCTGCTGGCTTGGGCCAGCTGCTTCCAGCCAGCACGCCCACAGGCCAGACAGGCGGAAGCGAAGGCTTTTCTTTTTGGCTCGTCTGAGGGCCTGTGGTTAGGTTTCCAGTGTTTGTGTGGTTTCATGGACGAGGACCTACTGTATGCTCTCAGAACACACGTGTTAAAGGAGCAGTTCAGGAGAAACACCTCTTTAAAATGATGGATATAGATCTAAGCCATGTAGCTGAATGTGGGCAGCCTTTTAAAGGGGATGCAAAACTCACTTTAGTTATAGGGCTATACAAAACAAGCTATACAATACAGAATCCCTCTCACATAAAGAAATTATCTAGCTTTATTCTCCACGGTTTCAGGCCCTTTCAGGGTTCTGGCACTTTTATGCAAATGAGCTGTTCTGGATTTTACATTAGAGTCATTAACACCAGTGAGAGTGTTTCTTTCTTTCTTCCTTTCTTTCTTTTCTTCCATCCCTTCAGTCTGTTATGGTGGTTGTAGTCTGTATGGCAATTAGGCTGAAGGAAGGAAGGGAGGGAGGGAGAAAGAAAGTGAGAGATACACTAAATGGAAGAAAGTATTGGGACACTTAACACACGTGAAAAAGGCAGAAAACAGAGGCGCTATCAGCTCTGTTGGACCCCGAGTCAGACTCAGAGCCAGATGAACTCAACACTTCCTGAGTGACTCTCCTCTGTCTGTAGACACAGCGCTCGGCGTCTTCTGCTACTTGTAACACCAGCAGACAAACATGGAGGATCTTCAACTAATCTAGTGGGTGGGGCTCCACAGGTGAGGGGCAGTTCTATGCAAATTTCCCCATTATTACATCACAACAGGGGAGACATACAAATGGCTCATAGAAGCTCAGGAATCACGGAACCAACATCTTTGAACTGACTGGAATGGATGTTTATTTCCCCACTTGGAGTGTTTATAGGAGCATTAGAGACAAATAGAAGCACAGAAGGAGGCAAAAAGTGAGTTTTTCATTATATCAGAATCAGAATCGCGTTTATTGGCCAAGTATGTGAGCGAACACATACAAGGAATTTGATTCTGGTAGATGGTGT
>JBBPDE010237940.1:0-12214 GCA_037974605.1 Nannopetersius ansorgii | reverse complement strand
AACACACCACAGCACACAGTGTGAACAGCACGAAATTCTTCCTCTGCATTTAACCCATTCACCAAGTGAAGCAGGGGTAGCCAGGAACACAGCGCTCAGGGAACAATGCGTGGGGATGGTACCTTGCTCAGGGTACCTTGCTCAGAGGTGCCTGGCGGTCTTGGGGATCGAACCCAGACTTTCTGGCTGCAGGGCGAATGCCCTAACCACTAGGCCACCCAACTGCCCCAAGATATATATATATACACAGTATATATATATATGAGAATATCATTTTAGATTTAAAGCTATTACAAACGTGTTTAAAATACCCTCAGAGCATATGGCAATGCAATGAATCACTTAAATACGTTTCTAGTTAAATACTGAGCCATTAGGTTTTCAATGCCTTAAAGATTAAAAAAAATTAAAAGCCTGCTACAAAATACTGACACTGCTATGTCATAACTGTCATCACATAGGCTGTCATGGCAGGATAAATTATAACAGTGTCATGTTAGCGTTATGGGTAAAGACAGATACAATAATATTTTATGTCATGGCATTACATTACAGCATATGACATGGTTCTGCCATAGTTATGTGTTTTGTTGCATGGCAAACCAAATATAATCAGTGAAGTAGAAATAAATATTAAACATTAAAACTTTGATACTGCAGCTGTACCAAACAGCCAAGGGGGGGTTTATTTCATTTTTTCTATAGTCAACTAACACAGCCTTTGACACAGTTTGACATGTTGACCTTTTTTTTTGTTATGATCATTTTATTTCTTGCAAATTTTAATGTCATTTTATGTGATTTTTATTTTGATTTGTTCTTATTATAAATAAACTTGCCTTGCCTTGCCTTGCCTTGCCTTGCCTATTTCAAATTTTCTGATTTCTGCTTGGCATTTCTGTACAAAGCAGAAAACGTTACTCATGGCAGAAAACTTAGAAAATAGGGAAGAACAATTAGGTTAAAAATGCTAATAAAAGTCATTAGCAACCACTAATGAAGCTAGCAAACATATGAAAGAGGAACACCACTTAGAATAAATAAAGCAGCAATCGTCTGTGGCATCTTTTCGAAGTGTAATAAACAAAGAACAGGTAAAAAAATAAAAATAAATGAGTAAGTTCACAATTATATACTCTTTTAATATTGAATTTTAAATTCAGTGCCATTTCCAATAAGCTCATAGCTTGATATGATGTGCTTTGACATGGCAACTGCACATCCTTCCTTGAAATGCATTCATATTTTCCCCATGAAAATGAACTCTTTGTAAGAGAGTGAGTCACTACAATCCCCACACACAGTCATTCTGTGTAATAGGACATGAAAAGAGCACAACGGGACAGTCATTTGTTCACTTCTGTAATTACTCTGACGCTTTTCAAATTCCTGACAGCAGTGAGCATGTTTACACGTTTCTGACATATTTCTTTTTCCACCTCTGCATGTGAAAGCAAAGAGAACCAGTACCAATAAACAAATACATTTTACAACACTACTCTGAAATGGTGATAAATAAAGAGGTTTAAATCTTCTGTCACACACTGCACTTTAGTGAGCTTATTAGCAAGTTGCTAAAAAAAAACTGCACATAATGTTTTGTTAAAGAACTCCGATCGGCTACATTTAACTTGATGCACTGGATTAAATTGGTGCCAAAGCAAGAGAGTGTTTGAATATGACAGGGACTGAGGGAATATTTTTACTGAATTGATTTTCCCTGAGAATGAACTGATAAGCCTCAGTCACAAGCACCAAGTCATTGTGGTTCTATGCTGCTGTCTCCTGTGCAATAATAATATTGTAAAGACTGGTCCTGGATCTGGAGGTGGATTTTCAGTCAAGCACTAGTGGGACAGCTGGTAGACTAGTGGCTTGGAAGTCGTGGGTTTGAATCCTAAGACTGCTAGGCACCTCTGAGGTACCCTGAGCAAGGTACCGTCCCCACACACTCCACCCCAGGCACTGTGTCCCTGGCTGCCTGCTGCTTCACTTGGTGAATGGGTTAAATGCAGAGAAGAATTTCATGCTGTTCACATACAACAGAATGGTCACTTTCACTACTAGACAACCCTGAGTTCCTGTAAGACCTAGTCCTTTCATACAAGCCCATAATTAGCAGATCAAGATCACAAGAGTTCTAGTCCCACATTTGGTATAAACAGATCTTTAGGAACAGTCCACCTATGTGAAGTACTTAGCATTGTCTAGTTACTAAGCTGTTATTAGACCTGTCTGAGTTTTTCTGATCCTTGTTTTTGGATTCTGCATTTTTCTGGTGGAATTGTATTCTCCTGTGTTTGGATCTTCTGATTTTTTGTTTCTTGGATATGTTACTCTTGGAATTGAAGAGTCATCGGTTCAGAGAGCCTCTCCTTTCCTAATGCACCATCTATCTTCTTGTATTACCATCTAACGTCTTGCATAAATGTAGCACTTAGTACTCACACTGTCCTGAAACTTCAGTGTTTCCTCATGTTGTAAGCCCCTTTGGATAAAAGCCTTCCAAATGAACGTAATGTAATGAGATTCTCCCGTGCAATACTATTCATATGATGCAATGTTGTATTATTCATCCTGGGATATTTACCTCCTCATCGCACTGTAATCTCGTGACCCATTCTGGAAGGTTTTACAACCACTTCCTATTTATGTTACACTTCTGTAGTGGCTATTTACTGTATTGTCACAGATTCACATCCCATACACTCTACTTCCAGATTGCTTTATGTCTTTTCATTGTGTTGTTTCTGTCATTCCATGTACGTTGTTCAATGCTGCTAACTATCTCCTGTGCAATAATCAAACTAATGGATCAATACTAACAATCCTGGAAGGTTTACGTAGTGTCCAAACTACACTGTTACATACACTACCATTGTGTAGTTATTGTGTTGTCTATTGTCTCCAGTGTAATTTGGTTGCATTATATGGTTCGTGAAGAAACATCTGCTCACACTATGTGCATGTACACAGCTGCATGACAAAGTGACCATGAAACTGTCCTAACTGTCCTGCCAGGATGCGTTCATTAGTAAAGTTAAACTCTGGGATATACCCAAACTTTTCGCTTGAAGATGTGCAAGGTGTGTGTGTGTGTGTGTGTATGTGTGTGTGTGTGTGTGTGTGTGTGTGAGAGAGAGAGAGAGAGAGAGAGAGAGAGAGAGAGAGAGAGAGAGAGAGAGAGCGAGCGAGAGACCTGTGCTGCTGATGGCCTGTTTAAGAGCCGTCTGCTCAACTCAGCACCACAAAGGCTGACTTTGGAAAAGAGACAGAGTTCCCTTCTTTCATCTCTCTCTCTCTCTCAATCCTTCTATCTCCATCCCCCTCTCCACTCCCCTGCTCTCTTTCACTCATCTTGAACTTTGGACTCGAGTTCTCTCGCATTCTCTCTCCCTCTTTCTCTCCTCACCTTCACTTGTCCTGGACTCCTGTGTAAAGCTCTAAAGCCCCTCAGGTGAGTCTCATAAGGACTTAATCACTGCTGGGTGACTTCAGGTGATACGCTGGACTATAAATGAACAGAAAAGGCTGCAGGCTGTGAGGCGGGGACAGTTTTTGGAGGATAATGTAATAACAAACGAGGAAAATCAATCTGCTGTTCCAGTCCAGTTTGGAAGGACAACCTGTAAGACAATAAAGCCCAGCAGGGAAATCGCTCTGACTGCTATGTTTTACTAACAAATACAAGTGACTCAGATATTACTGTTCCTGTAAGAAATGTAATGATAGATATGCTACAGCAGATTTTCGTTCGCAGCTTAGTGCAAGTCAGCAGGTGTAGTATATATATGTGTGTGCGCTTATATGTGTGTGTGCCTGTGCTAAGAGCTTCTATATACAACGTGCTGTTTGGCATTACACTACCCTCGCTGATAAAAAAAAAAAAGTTGTCCATGCGTCTTTACTATTATACACATTTGGGTTTGTCAGTTGTACGATCATGATTTTGATGTACGATCATAACGCTTAATAATGGAAAAAGGTTGCTGAAGTGAAATTTGTCTCCCTGTCTGAACACCATTTGTTTTGAGACTGAATTTTCTCATTTTAACAGCTAAATCATCAGGTCATTTTCAAAAGTCTGTTTGTATTACTAAAAATCTCTTCAAATGCAGGCAAAATACCATGTCAACCTGAAGCAAGCTTATAAAAGACTTCAACACTGACTATTGAACTGTTGCCAAGATTTGGATTAGAAATAACTACTTCAACTCTACATATAATATCAGACTACATTGAAAATCTATAATTATAAACCTGTCAAGCCCAGACGTTTTAGATAACAATACATTTTTTATGATTTACTAAGCCAAAATATTATATTGTTATAATATTGTATAAAGTTTTTGCATATTCCTGTCCCTTAGCTAGTCAATTTAGATAAAAAAACCTCTTTGAGACCAGTAAAGTAAAACTCAAAAAAGGCCACGAAGTCCATTATAAATATTCACCAAAGTATGTACAAAATTCTTAAGCAACCCCAATTTTTGTATATGTTTTGCTTTGAAGGTGTCCCAACCACTCACCATTTAGCAACACCAGGTAAATCAGAATAATAAAAATATACAAGCAATACAATTTTAGTGTGGGATACAATAGCAACTATCTAACAACACCTTAGCAACCACCTAGGATATTGTAATATAGACCTAGCACCATACTAGCAACACCCTAGCAGCATCAAAAACACCACAGCAAGCGGGGAATCACTTTGCTTTTTTTTTTTTTTAAATTGCATTTTTCTAGATGTGGAAAGCGCTGTCTAACACAAGGGTTGAAAATCTCCTATGGGTGCTCAACTAGGTTGAGATCATCTACATAATTTGAAAGTGATATGATTTATATCCTTACCTCAGTTTGCCATCAGAGCTGAAATACTTTATCGAAAGGTAAAGGTGTTCAGTCAGAATTTCTTGGTATTGATCTGAAGTCACTAGAGAAGTCCCTAATCATGCCAATAGCATAGAGCCCTTTGAGTAGGGGTCAGGCATTCATGCCTGTACTATTGTTTTGGTGTATGACACAAGTCCTCGTGGAGAATATGGTGGAGAATTGACTGACTAATCACTTTTATCCTGTAGGTCAGTGTCTGTGCTTTTAACAGGTTCGAAAAGCATTATAACCATGAAATAATAAGAAAAATGAATCGGCATTCATCACAGTAATGAAAGTCACTGCAAAATAATATGGTTCTAGCAGATACAGTCTGAACAGCTGCTCCTTTGTTTTTATTACATATCACGATTATGCAGCATCATGCTCACTGAATGTGCAAACTGTTTCAACCACATACGGCTGAACGGCAGAACTGTTTGCTTAAAAGAACCTGACAGACCCATAATGTATGAAAAGGTGCTAGGAGGGTTTGGACACAAGTTATTTACGAAAATTGCTGGAAAGTATTCCGCAAATCTGAGCTGCTGTGATAAAGTCAAGGAGTGGCTATTCTGAAACTCATTTATTATATTACACTTATAGTGTATATTGCACTTACCAGTCACAGTTAGTAGTGTTTCTAATATTTTTATTGTAAATAAGGAAGTCACTGATTATTTTTAATTCAAGGGTGGGTCCAAAAAGGCACATGCCATCCATTTTCTCTTTTTTAATGACTATGTTCCTGTGTTTTTAAATATAGCAAGGCCAGAACAGAGTAAACTGGATTAAACCATTGCGATTAGATATTATAAGCAGGTAACAGTGAAACAGTGAGTTTGGTGGATGGTATAATAAGGCCCTGTATGAGCAGTGTGTGGTCAGATTGATTACTGTGCTAAAGTGGAGGTATTATCTTGTCCACAGCACCGGTTCCTCCCGCAGTGGCATTGATTGACAGTGCGCGTTCGGAAAATAACCGCTGCTCACCTGATGAGCGTCCAGATCGATGATGGTGGCCCTGGAGACTCCCTCCACTCTCTCGAACAGGAACTGCAGGCAGAAACACATGAGGAGGGATTGAGATTCTGCAGTTTGGTAATGTATAGGTGCAATTAAGCTCTAAAAATAAGAGGTTTCACCTCTGATAAAAAAAACAAACAAACCACAGGTCACAAATATGCTCAGTAGTACAATAAAGAGACATTCTGGCTTAAAACTAGCATTTGTGATAAATAGTTATCTGTAGTGAAGCACTGTATTCCTCAGCCTCCTCAGTTTGATCGAATTCTTGATTTGTTGATTTTGTTTGCAGATGCTCTCTAGCAGAAACATTAGTTAATTGCTTTTAACTAAGAAAAGCACACTCATATGAACACTGTGAAATCACAGTAATGATAATCTATTGTCATGATTTTCTCCCCTCTGCTCAGACGTTACTGTTTACCTTGATAGCCAGGGTGATGTCAGCGTATGCACAGAAACCCCCTCCCTTGTCGCTGGAGCAGTGGTGGAAACCACCTCCTAAAGGGGAAAAAAAAAACATAACTTGGCGCTAATAGTCATCCAGAGTCAATGAAAACCTGGTTACAAACACTAATATCAAACAGATTGAGTCTGTGGGTTAAACAATGAAAAATCTATTCAAGTTCATGTATATAGTAATCCCCCGCTTTTCGCAGGGGTTATATTCCAAGAGCACCCGTGCATAGTGAAAAACTGCGTTGTTGTGTCTTTGGTAGAAATGCCTATTTTTATAGTGTTAACCTTAAACATGCCCCCAAATATGCTCACAGAACACTTTAATGACATTTTAATGCATTACCCTTAAAGAAAATATAAAGGTAAACCCGTATTCGCCTCTTTTCATTTAAGTTTGCTGCCAAGACATGCAATTTAGAAGGTTGCGGGACAAAAGTATTGGGACACCGTGGCAAGGTGAATGGATCCCCTTGTGAAAAGCATCAAGAAAAAAATCTATTTACTGCCACAAAAAAGTGAAAAAAGGTGGAGGATATATGCAGTTTTCGCGTTATTGTGGGGATTTTCGCGCAAAACTATGAGTTCGGTTCTCAAAAAAAATCTGTGTGTGTGAATCTGTGACTCCTGATCCATGTAAAACTGGGCGTTTACTGTATACTTCTTTTACAACCGGTGTTTTCACAAAGCAGCTTTACAGAATCCATGTCTAAACCAGAGAGAAAGACAGTCTCTGTGGAGAAAACTAACAATAGAAGATCTTAGTACTCAGCATAATCGCTGTTGGGCAGTTTGTCCGTGGATAACAGAGAAGAATAAATGTTATTTAAATGAATAAATTTTTTTATAGTTGCATATAAGATGATGATACAACATCTGCACAGAACAAACTTAAGTATACACTATATAGACAAAAGTATTGGGACACCTGATTATTACACCAACAGGGAATTCACATCAACTGGCACTGCAAAGACTTTAACATGGTGTTGGTGCCTAACTTGCAGCTTTCCCAGCTTCCACTCTTCTTGAAGGCATTCCACAATATTGTGGTGTGTCTGTAGGAATTTGTGCCCATGCATTTTGTAGAGCATTTGTGATCCAAAACATCTTGGTGTGCTAAAGTACTAAGATTGCCCTTCACTGGAAATGAACAACCAGGTGTGTCTCAATACTTTTGTCCATTGAGCGTTTGTGCACTCTTTTTGTTTGTTTGTTTTTTTAAATTATGTAATATTAAGCAAGTTAACAATAAGTTGCATGTTTAAGCTCGAACCCACTTTCAGCCAGGAAGACCATGTCACAGATGAAATCACAGTCTCCGAACATCTATTGTATGGAGCTAACAATCTTTCTCTTTTCAAAGTTTTCACTTTTCCCTGCAGGATGCTCTTCTTTCCCAAGTATTCATAGGTTGTCTTGCTGCACAGCATGTTTAAGATCTAATCACAGATTTTCAAGTGTTCAAGTCAGATGATGGTGAAAGCCGATCTAAATCCTTCATCTTTTGTTTCTTGAAGTAGTTCAAAGTTATTGTTTTTTCTGAAGATGATTGTATCATTGTCTCTTTTCTCCTTCACATTCCTCACTGACTGTGGGATATGAGCTTCTAGGGTTTGATGATATTCAGCAAAACACTTTCTTCCCTCGATCCCCAGCAGCACTGCCTGTGCCACTTGCTCCCATACAACACATAACAGATCTAGCCTTATGCCTAACAGTTGTTCTTTTATTGAAATTCTTTTCTATTTTCTCCGAACATACCTTTAGAGATTGCAGTCAAAGAGTGCAATGTTTGTTTCATCAGACTTCAGCACTTGATTCCAAAATGCCTCAGGTTTATATGAATGTTTTGTTGTATTTTAGGGTGTTGACTTGTTTAATGGGATCACAGTTAAAGTGACCCATGTAGACGATGATCGTGCAACAGTATGGCACAGTGCACCAGTGCATCACTCTCATGCCAGCTAAATCTCTCTGTAGGTCTTGGGCAATGATGAGAGGGTTTTGTTTGCAAATCTTCCTGGATTAGCAGATTTTTTCAGCGATTTTTCTTCATCCTGCTTTGGCTTTAACAGCTCTCTTCCATTCCAACTTCCATTTCCTAATTCTTTGACATTTTGTCATTTCTGAACATTCAGAAATGATACATTATGCATTATATGGACAAATAATTGGGACACACCTGTTTTTCAGGCTTTGAGGTTCCTTACTTCCAGTGAAGGACAATCTTCATGCTTCAGCACACCAAGACATTCCGCTTCCAACTTTGTGGACATTGTTTTCTGGAAGAACTTTTTCTATTCCAGCATGACTGTGCTCCAGTGCACAAAGCGAGCTCCATGAAGACATTGTTGGATGAGTTCAGTGTGGAAGAACTTGACTGACCCACACCTCAACCCCATCCAACACCTTTGGGATGAACTGGAATGGAGACTGCGAGTCAGACCTTCTTGTTAAACATCAAGTCTTCCACAGAATGAATGGACACAAATTCCCAAAATCTTGTGGGAAGCCCTCCAAGAAGAGAGGAAGCTACTCTAGCTGCAACTCCATATTAAAGTCTATGTATTTGAAAGCAATGTTAATAGAGTCCTTGTTGGTGTGATAGTCAGGTCCCAATACTTTTGTGCATATTGTGTACAAATTTCTTCAAGAAGTGACAAATACAGGCAGGAAATATCTTAATAATATCTTAATAATTAAATAATGCATTCTCTTGCATGCTAAAAGTGAATTATCTTCAGTTTCCGATTCTCAGCTACTTAGATGAGCCCATGGCAGTTGAATGCATGCACAGGATCCTTAGAGATTTAAAGGGTCACATCATTTATTACACTCTGGAATTGGCTACACCTGACTTGAATTATGGCCTAATGAGTCAAATAAGTTCTGAGACCTTACTAAAAGACAACAGTGACAACAGGAATGTAGAACTAAAACAGGTCAAAACATTTGTACATGTCCAGTGTAATTCATTTTTTAAAATAATGAAATCATTTAAATAGTAACACATTGTAAACAATGAGAAGTAAACAGTAACCCTAGCAAAAATAAATGGTAATTGTGCATTATCTTAGCAACAGACTATGTAATGTGAACTTTTGTATACAGCTGTATATTCACCATACTTTATAATAACCTATAAAAATTCTGAAAAAAAATGATTTCCAGTGAATTATGGTGAATTGCTGCAAGCGCAGTGAGTTACTTGTTACTGAGTATATTTGTCCTTTTCCCATAACAAATACTAACAGACAATTTATTAAAATATATATCATTCATTCTAAAAGGAAAAAACACATTAAATGTCTTTAAACATATCAGCATAAAAAATGACATCTTTTGGCATGTTAGTTCATGCTCCCGGTCTTATTAAGCATGGATCTTCATATCATTATTATTTAAAAGACATTTTTCATTACCGTTGTTCCTGTGATGCTTGATCATAATGTAATGAGTTTTCTTCACCCTCTCATTTTTGATTATGTCAGCATGTACCAGCAAGTGGGGAAAACAGTATTAACCAACACGGTCATGCTTCCATGCTCAGGCTAGCTAAGGAACCTTCACTGCGTTTCTCTAAGAAATGTGTTTTGGTATGGAAGGAGAACACATTATGATGCATAATGACATTTAGTTATTTCCGTAGCAAGTCATGTGTTTTGAGCACAGTGCTATGTTCTAGCTAGGCCAGGCTTTGTATAGGTAATGGGGTCAGCTATTAACAGTACTTTTCACCAAAAAATCTAGTCAAGTGTAGGTCAACAAATAAATTATATGGACAAAAGTAGAGAGATGCCTGACCATTACAACATCAGAGACTTCAAATACATAGTCCTTAATATGAACCTGCCCCCCCCCCCTTAGCAGCTACAACAGCTTTCAGTCTTTTTGGGAGGCTTTCCACAGGATTTTGGACTTTCTGTGGGAATTTGTGGCCTGTGAAGCATTTATGAGGTCAGCCACTGATGTCGGATGAGAAGGTCTGGCTCCCAATCTCTTTTCCAGTTCATCCCAAAGGTGGATGGGGTTGAGGTCAGGGCTCTGAGTGACCAGTCAAGTTCTTCCACACCCATGTCTTTATGGAGCTGGCTTTGTGCACTGGGACACAGTCATGCTGGAATAGAAAAGGTTCTTCCCCAAACTGTGTCCACAAAGTTGGGAGTATGGTGGTGTCCAAAATATCTTGGTCTGCTTAAGCATTAAAACTCCTTCACCGGAAATAAGGAACCTAGCCCAAACCCTGAAAAACAGGTGTGTCCCAATACTTTGGTCCATATACAGTACCAAGTTTGGACACCTTATCATTCAACGACATCCTTTGATTGTCTTATTGGCTACATACTGAAAACATCACCTATTGCTTCAATGACAGCTTTGCATTTTCTTCAATCAGATTCATGAGGAATCGACCTGGAATGGCATT
Organism: Nannopetersius ansorgii; assembly: GCA_037974605.1. Taxonomy (NCBI): domain Eukaryota; kingdom Metazoa; phylum Chordata; class Actinopteri; order Characiformes; family Alestidae; genus Nannopetersius; species Nannopetersius ansorgii. The sequence goes on along the minus strand of JBBPDE010237940.1, from coordinate 1,428 downwards.
TAATTAACAGGTATTCTTCATCAAGAGTTAATCAGTGGAATTTCTTGCCTTCTTAATATGTTAGGGATCATCAGTTGTGATGGTCAGGTTGGTCCACAGTTAGTGATCCTATTCCACTACGGTTCTACTGCACATTATGGCAAGAACCACTTAACTAGTAAAAAAGAAACAACAGTCCATCATTACCTTCTACAAAACAGATTCTGGTTTGTTTAAGTCTTTTTGTTTACTGCATAATTCCATTTGTTCCTTCGTCATTTTGTTTGTTTTCAATATTAATCTATAATGCAGAAAATAATAAAAACAAAGAAAAAGCAGGAGTGTCCAAACTTTCGACTGGTAGTGTAGCACCTGGGTGTGTGTTCAATAGCAGAATGTCTCAGAGCCCTCAAAGCCTAAGTCACTGAGAGGCTCCTTTTTTAATTGGCTGCATATTTATCCATTCAGGCAACGGATCCAATCTGTCCTTTCCCAACCTGTCATATTTAGCCTCATTACATGGCAGTGCGTGCCACTGTCTCCTCTATGTAGACGGCCTGAGTTTTCATTAGTATTTATTGGTTGTCCGCTCAACCCCGCTCGGCCATTCACGGCTTTCAATTACCACCTGACGTCCTGCGAGGGACGAGGAAAGGAAATCTATGGACACCCAAAGCGCAGAAATGAACGTCCTTCCATTGACTATTTAAAATAATGTTTATTAATGCCACTGAGGGGCAGCTGCGTCTGATCTGTCGGCAGTAATGTGAGGAATTGGCTGAGTTGGCAGGAGACACTGAGATACTGAGTTTCACTCTCAGCAGTCAGAAAGGACTACAGGAGTGGATTAGCAATGTGTAACACACACACATACACACACACACAAACACACACACATACACACACACACAAACACACACACACTGCTGCTGTAGAGACAGTAGTGGTGGAACACTACCATGTCTGTATGTAAATAATAGACAATAATAATAATTTACATAAGTATTTACAACTCACCCACATTTATTGCCCATCCTCTGTCAATGGCAAGCTTTCCAGCCTACAAAACAAGAAACAAACTCTTAGTAAAGAAAACATTTCAAGCCTAAAGTATTTTGAAAGAGTTGTGTTTCTGGGTTTTCGACTGTTATGATGCAATCTTACCACAGAGTCTGAAACATATTTTGTTGTTATACCTGAACCCAGAGTTCTGACAGCCCTGAAATGGAGTTTTAAACCATTTCCAAGTGCCTCAGTCTCGTATTTCATATTCTGAGTTTCATTACATCCCTGGTTTATGCAGGCATGGTTGTTAAAAATGTCAAAATAAACAATGAACTGTTTGGCATAGTTATCTCCCCTGTGGTCCTTTTGACATATAATGTACCATAGTGTACATTACACCCCACCTTCCACCCACCCCCTCCCCCCCACACACACACACACATA
>JBBPDE010237901.1:0-25956 GCA_037974605.1 Nannopetersius ansorgii | reverse complement strand
GTGTGTGTGTGTGTGTGTGTGTGTGTGTGTGTGTGTGTGTGTGTGTGTGTGTGTGTGTGTGTGAGTGTGTGGGTGTGAGAGAGAGAGAGTCAGTAGGGTTGAGGTTATATAAACATCACCACTCTTTCAAATTCAGTGGAGCATGCTACTCTGTCTGCCTCAGCAGTGACAGTAATGTTATTGGATTTTGATCTGGCTGTGATTCTCCTTTTTTGTTGTTTTTCCTCTTTGTGCCTCCTGCCTTTCTATTTTCTTAATGAAAAATGATGTCCATAACCATAAACTACACAAATGATACAAATTACAGTTTTTTTCTGCCCAAAAGAAGCAAAACACTTAGAATTGCCAAATTTGATTTTACCTTTGTAACCTTTGTGACTGATATATGATATGATATGTGATCATGCAGAGTGCTCTCATTTTTAAAAATCACTGTTAATTGCTACATGTTCATTTATCGGACCATTCAAGGACATTCACAGAGTTGTCCTGAAGCCACTGCTTTGATATCTTGGCTGTGTGCTTAGGGTTGTTGTCCTGCTGAAAGATGAACTGTCGCCCCAGTCTGAGGTCAAGAGCGCTCTGGAGCAAGTTTTCATCCAGGATGTTTCTGTACATTGCTGCAGTCATCTTTCCCTTTATCCTGATTAGTCTCCCAGTTCCTGCTGCTGAAAAACATCCCCACAGCATGATGCTGCCAACACCATGCTTCACTGTAGGGATGGTATTGGCCTGGTGATGAGCAGTGACTGGTTTCCTCCAAACGTGACGCCTGGCATTCACCCAAAAGAGTTCAATCTTTGACCAGAAAATTTTGTTTCTCATGGTCTGAGAGTCCTTCAGGTGCCTTTTGGCAAACTCCAGGTGCGCTGCCATGCGCCTTTTACTAAGCAGTGGCTTCCGTCTGGCCACTCTACCATACAGGCCTGATTGGTGGATTGCTGCAGAGATGGTTGTCCTTCTGGAAGGTTCTCCTCCTACCACAGAGGACCTCTGGAGCTCTGACAGAGTGACCATCGGGTTCTTGGTCACCTCCCTGACTAGGGCCCTTCTCCCCCAGTTTGGATGGCTGGCCAGCTCTAGGAAGAGTCCTAGTGGTTTCGGACTTTTTCCACTTACGGATGATGGAGGCCACTGTGCTCATTGGGATCTTCAAAGCAGCAGAAATTTTTCTGTAACCTTCCCCAGATTTGTGCCTGGAGACAACTCTGTCTCGAAAGGTCTACAGACAGTTCCTTTGACTTGCTTGGTTTGTGCTCTGACATGAACTGTCAACTGTGGGACCTTATATAGACAGGTGTGTGCCTTTCCAAATCAGGTCCAATCAACTGAATTTACCACAGGGGGACTCCGATTAAGATGCCATTATGGGGTGTCATGTGTAGAATTCTGAGGAAAAAATTAATTTAATCCATTTTGGAATAAGGCTGTAATATAACAAAATGTGGAAAAAGTGATGCACTGTGAATACTTTCCTGATGCACTGTATCTAGCTTCATCACAAAAAATTTACTTTTTCGGTTTACAAACAATGAAATATCTGTGCCTCTTTGTTCTCTTGCTGGCATTCAGCATGTGTGTGTGTTGGGGTGGCTAGCTGCTGGGTCACGCTGCTTCTCTAAGAGTTTGATCTCTCAGGAGAGTATCTCCTAGCTGTGGACCTGACCATTTGGTGACTGCAAGGGTCTTTGTGCAGGAGAGAGGTGTTATCTCTGTTTCTCCCGAACAGAGAGTATTGTTCCTTTGAAGGTAAAGGTAGGGGGAAGAGGGTGCGAGATTCTTTGGGGGTCGTTAGAGACAATGTGGCAGATGGCGTTCCGTTTGCGTGGATCAGAATCTTTGATCCTACACACTGAAGAAGCAGTGTTTGGAACTTAGCATGCAGGACGTAGGCAAATACTTTTATTTATAATGCGCAATATTGATTGGTTGTCATAGTAACATTTTGTTGTGGTTAATTAGCCAGCAACATGGACAGGATTTTGAGTCTGATCAATTTGAATATGAGCCCTGAACATCATCATCTTCATCTTTTGGTCATTCTGTGAAGGAGGTACAGACGTCCAGCAAGACTAAGAAATGACAGTATGATAACAGTTATCTTATATACGGATTCATCTTCGCTGGCGAGCCATCATGCCCTCTTCCCCTGTGCATGTGGTGTGAAATTGTCCAAAAAGGCAATGGTACCTAGCAAGTTTAAAAGTCATCTAACCACCAATCACCCATCACATGCCAACCCAAATAAGGAATATTTTGTTCGTTTGAAGAGCGAACACAGCCGACAGAAGCAGGTGATGTTCAAGTGTGCAAAAGCACTGGTAGCCAAAATTTTAGCTAAGACTAAGCCGCACTACCCCCCACTATTGCGGAACTATTGTTAACAAAATGATAAGCCCACAAGCAGCTAAAAAGATCGCAAAGGTACCACTTTTGAACTCACTATCGGAAGGCGTATTAAAAGACATGTCAGCAGACATAGAAGACATGGTCTTAGAGAAAATCAGGCTATCTGGAAAACTGTCTCTGAAAGTTGATGAATTAACAGATGTGAGTGACCAAGCACAACTTGGGATTTGTGAGATTTATTGATGAAGGAGAAATTCATGAGAACTTTTTGTTTTGCAGTGTTTGCCACACAAAACAACAGGCGAGGAAATATACCGTGTAACAACAGAGTACCTTGAACAGGGAGGTCTAGGTTGGGAAAATTGCATCAGTGTCTGCACCGATGGCGCTGCTACAATGGCCGGCAGTGCCAGGATCAGAGCGCAAAACCAAAATGTTCGCACAACACATTGTTTTGTTCACAGAGAGGCTCTAGTTGCCAAGACTTTGCCAAAACATCTTTCAGATGTACTGGACAGGGCAGTGGACATTCTTAATTTCATAAAGGCATGGCCATTAACATGCCATCTTTTTTCATTCTGTGCGAGAAAATGGGAACTGAGCATTAGAGCTTGTTGCTACACATGGCTGTCTGCTGGCTCTCACGCTCACGTGGAAAGGTTTTGGACCGACTGTATGAGTAAAGAGAAGAACTCAGATTGTTCCTAACGGGAGAGAGTTCTGTATATGCAGAATTAATTGCAGATTAATTGCAGAGATATGCAGAGTTAATTGCAGATCTACAGTGGCACGAAACTCACATACCTAGCTGATATCTGTAAGCACCTCAATGAACTTCATTCTAAAATGCAAGGTAGAGAGGAAAATCTTATGAGCTCATCAGACAAATTGTGTGGCTTCAAGTCTAAACTCAGTCTCTGGAGCTCTTTTGTGAAACGGGAGAGCTGAGATGTTTTCTCTGTACAGTGAACGTTCAAACAGCAAAGCACTTTCTGGCTTTATCTCTCAACATCTGCAAACCCTTGACAAGAGATTTAATCAGTATTTTCCAGCCGAGAGCTTTGCTGGTTTTGACTCTGTCACTTTGCTGGTCTCTCTCTGTCTGGAGAGCGCAGGCGATCTGCCAATGCAGGCACAAGAGCAACTGACAGACATGACAAAAGATTGTACACCAAGGATGAAATTTCAAGATGTGACCTTGGATACATTTTGGATTTCTTTGGAAAAGGAATACCTGAAATTGTCAAATAGCGTCGTTGACATACTGTTACCCTTTGCCACAAGATACATGTGAGAACTGAGCTTTTTGACATTGACTTGCATTAAGAACAAGTACAGAGAGTGCCTGAGATCTGTGGACCAGGAACTACGTGTGTGTCTGTCGTCCATTCCTGCAAGAATAGTGAGGTTGTTTGCATCCTCCCAGGCCCAAGTCTCTTACTGAGAGTAAGTCACACTCCTGTTTGGGTGTGTGTATGTGCATGCATGAGTAGTAGTAGTGATAACTAATGGTAACTTGGTACCTCAAGATTTTTCATTCATGTAAAGGGTGCCACAACTGAAAAAAGATTGAGAAACACTGCTTTAATGATAGAATAGAATAGTATGCTCATTAATACTTCATCATAAATCCACAAAGTTTCTTATGGCAGAGACCAGCAACTTTATTAGGAACATCAGATCATCCAGGGCATGCACAGCAGACCAATTTCTTCAGAAATTTTCTCTCTAGTTAAGTTTATTATTATTCTTATTATAGGTGAAGTTTTTGAAATATGGGCATGGTTCCAACATCAAAACGTGTGATAATTTTGCCTGCAGTGCACTTGTAGTCTGACAGTCTCATCTTGCCTCTAAATTTGTTAGTCAAACCATTAGCTGCCAGTTACACAAGCAAGAACAGCCCAAATGGGCAAAATGACCCAACATTTAACTGAATCTTTCTGCCAAAATCATTTCTTCCCACAGTTACATAAGACCCAGCTCCATTTTTCCTTACAATGCTGGAGCGTTAATGTGTGGTTTCTCATGATAGATTGTAGAATGAATAATTTGCTTGACACTTCTAAGCTGTTGAGCATTATCAGTATTTGATTAAAACTGAATGGAGCTGTGAAACCAAACAGTTGAATTAAGGGTTGGATTAGAATCTCAGAGGCAGTAACGGAACCACTCGTGAGGAACACAGTAACTATAGAAAGTGGCAGATTAAATACTTGATTAGAAAGGGGGAAATGTGTCCTGAAGGTTTAATTAAACAAGCTTGTCATTAGTTTCTCTGTCAATCTAGCTACTAATTATTTCATCTATTTAATGCTTCCATTTCTCTATTCTATCCCATTCATCCATCGATCCAGCAATTCATCCATATATATATATATTTTTTCTTTCTTTCTTTTTTCCTGAAAAAATAAAGTGGCCCCTTATAGTCACATGTGAACACCGCACAGCACACAGTGTGAACAATGTGAAATTCTTTTTCTATTTTTCTGACAGTAAATGTATATGTCAGTACTGATGTTATCATGCATTTATGACATTTTCTAAAGGAAGGTAGGTATGGATTATAAAAGGTCACTCTTTTTGTCTTTCACAGTGCTGGAGTGGGCCGCACAGGCACTTTCATTGTTCTTGACCGGGTTCTGCAGCAGTTGGATAGCCATGGCACTGTTGATATTTACGGATGTGTGTTTGACCTCCGGCTACATCGATCACACATCGTGCAAACTGAGGTAGCCCTCACTATAGTTATTGGATATTAGACACTACTGGATATTGGATATATAACAGACTTAATAAAATCAATGCCCCCCATCTACATTTGAGCACCTGCCCCTCTAAAGGTCTCTGGACAGCCCTGTTGGTTTTTGCTCTCTTTGGTTACTGAAGCAGCCAAGTATTCAAATACTGTGCATTACATACCTCCTGATTCAGCACAGCACTACTGCATTGTTAGAATCTGCGGAATCATTGCAGTATACCAGCAAAGCTAACGGGGCAGAGCTGTTGAAGTATTCACCATTTATAAAAATCTGTTCTCCCTCATTTTCCCTAGAGCCAGTATATCTATCTCCATCAGTGTGTGCGTGATGTCCTGAGGGCAAGGAAGCTTCGCTGTGAACAGGAGAATCCACTTTATCCTATCTATGAGAACTTCAACCCTGACTATTATAGAGGTGAGTATGTAATACCCTAGTCACAGTATTAATCACAAAGCAGCCCTTAGGTTACAGTGTAATTTATCCAACAATGTTTTCCCCCCAATGCCATGCAGCACTAATTAAATGACACCACTAACCACTACAATTTAAAAAATCTATTTTATCTGAACACTTTTAGTCACCGTATTTGATCATTTTATTATGTTGCTGTCATGCTGCTAATTGGTAAGGCATGCTCATTTTGGAAAGTGGAGTTTTAGTAGACTCCACTTTAGTAGATTTTGGCCTGCTTTTGAACTCATAACGTATTGCCCAACAGGTTTGCTCAGTGTATGTTTACGTCTTAGTTTAATAGAATTAATGCTTTGCCAGCTCTTTAGTAAAAAATACTATACACTACAGAGTATATTCATACTTTCTGACACATAGTGCATATTGATTTACAACAACCAATGCAAGACATCTTCGCTATATTTTACTGTAGCAATCCTAAAAAATGGTTTACAGTGAGTTCTTCAGAGTGTAAATGTTCTCTAGGAGGTTCTCACACTCCTACATACATGTTACATACTCCAGATACATCGATTTATTATTTATTCATTTATTTTCCCAAAAAGACGATAGCCACACACTCACCATCATTTTATACAGTCAGAACAGGGGGCAAATGACAACATTTTAGATGCAATTAAGGATTTATTTGAAATCTGCTACATCTATCCTGTCATAAGATACTGTGTTTATTGATTAGTCTGTTTTGTATGTTGTCTAAAACTGTACCTCTCAGTGGCCTCAGATGAGATTCCATGTCAAAGATATACAAAGCAGTCTGTACAGCAGAGTTATTCATTTTACTATTAATTTTACATTATGTTACTTTTCTTAGACTTTGTGTACACCGGACGTTGAGGACTGCAGGCTCCCGGGAAAATCGCAAGTGAAGAAAATATAAGCAGTAACTTCAAAGGATATATCATTTATTTTTATACAATTTTCACCAGAAGTATTTAAAATGTTAAGAGTAGCTGTATATGAAGGTTTATATGTGATGTCTTTGATTTGATCAGAATTGGTTTAGTATAGGAGCTCACTGAATATCCTCTACACATCTTTTCCATGTGATTATCTTGCTCAGTTAATAGTGTTCTGTAAAGTTAATATGCCTTAATATTTTAATGAGCAAGATAAATGAAAACATCCAAACTGATGTTAATATACAAGAGGAACTGAGTTAAAGTGCAGTTACAAGTAGCCTGCAATCAGTACCTTTATCTGAGTTGGGTAAAGCTAATTAATATTATGAAACCTATAGAGATTGTACCTGTAAGAAATACTGATTAATTTAGATTGACAATTGTTATAAAAAATAATATTTCTAAAAAATAATCAAAGGCCTAGAATAGGATTATGTGTGCCTTACCGTTGGCATCTGTTGGAGGATGGCTACATTTAACTGTTTGAAAATTTTGCGTGGAACATCCATTCATTGTTTCTTATAGATCTCATTTCTGTGAAATCCCTTGTGTGAATTTGCATGGAAATTTCTAGTCAGTGTCTACACATTCACGCACCGCATGAGAATAGTTAAAGATTGCAGTCATAGAGATTATGATGCTTCTGAGCCATTAAATGTGCTGTGGATTTACAGAACACTGTCCCAAAGCTGTGCTTGTGTGGTACATCCATCTGGCAGTTTTTCTGAAAGCTAATCTTACAAATGCGGGAGCCATTCATACAGCTGAACATGTTTAGTTGGAGATGTACCTTTGAAATCTGTAAAGTTCCTTGTGGTTTGAATAGACAAACACAAGCCCCATGCAATACATACACTGATGATTCATTTCATTTTCTTTCTTCTACACTGAGCTTTGAAAGTATTTAATAATAGTTTTAGATTTAGGCGCACTTCCAGTAGTTATACTACTATTATACACACATTATCAAAGGCCAATTATAGGAGAAAAGTACATCAAGAAGAAAAACAAGGGTTTCCTCCAGAAGCCTTAATTTTAAGAATGAGTGACCTATTTTTAGAAAAAAGCTGGAAATGCCAATAATAATTATATGAAAAAAAGGATATGATCATTGTTCATTATTGTCATTTTTAGAAGACTTTGTTAGTGTCAATAAACACCAGACAACTGAACTGCAAATGCTGTTGTATTGCTACTACCTCAGACCTAAGAAACATTCTAACATTTTTTAGGATCATTCTGTTTCATTTTGTAGAATCATACTGTTCCATAGAATCATTCACTGTGTGTTTTACTTTTGCAAGAAGTCATTTTATTACTCTGTATCATTACAAGTTACATTGTTTAAGCAAAAATGTAAAGACATACAGTACTGTGCAAAAGTCTTAGGCACCTGTGCAAATTGTTTGAAGTAATTTATAAACAAGAAATCAGTAAAAAGTATCAAGATTTCTTTTTCCTAAAAAGTTGTCAATATTTTGTGAGCTGATTAGAAGAACACACGTTTGGATCCAGGTTTCTGCTCTGTGCCTCCAGTCTTTGGGTGAATGAATAAAATTCCATAGTCAACACCTACCGGAATTTAATCTACTGAAGTAAAAAGAGCCAAACCAGGTATTTGATGGAGCTACAAGTAATACTGGAAGTGGTTAAGTGAACACTTTGCCGCACACAAAACCACCATTTACTGTATTGATGTTGTTTGTATTTGTTGTAATGTAAGTGTTTTAACAACTTAACACTACTGTCCAGTAGTAAACAGCTTTAAGCATACTTTTCTCAAGTGCCTAAGACTTTACACAGTACTGTACATACTGTTTGTTTTATTAAAATATTCACATCATAGAGCACCTGCGAACTCATAATAACATCACAATTCAGTTCTTGAATTCTGTTATGTTGTTAAATACGTTTTAGTGTATCTTTGAACAAGGGTTTATAAGAATGTGCAGTGGTTATAGGTGTGTAGTGCTTCGTATTTTTGACCCCCTTCACATCTAAAGGGTTAATGGTGTTATCTAAAAAACCCCAAAATAATCCAGTAAATATAGAATCTTATCACCTATCAATATGATTGTTTATCAGTAAGATTCAGTACTATTATAGCCCATATTATCTTTGAAAATGTAGGCCTCTTACAGGGTTTCCATCAGGACTTGCAGTGTGAAACTGGAATATTACTAGTTCTGATATTATAAATAGTTGTGTAGCCTCTTACACATTGGGTGAAGTGCATATTGATCCTCAAATGTAATGATGAGTTATGTGTCCTGAGCTATGTAGTCTGCCATTACCAAAATATAGTATATTGTATTGATGCTGACATTGTCCCCTGTATGCAGAGAGTATGAGGGTATTTGTCTGTTTCATCTAGAGTTAGCCTTAGGAGATGTACTAGATTTTCATGTTGTATTGTAATGGTTTGTGTAACCAAAAATGTAATGCTTTCATATGAAATCTGTGTAAAAACCTTTTTTGGGGCACTAATTTTGATGCATCTCCTAATATTTGTGTCTGTATAGCTACTCTTTTACTCAGATTTTTGCCAACAAAGAATAAAATAGTACCATGTTAAACAAAGGCACAACACTTGCAGCCAAAGTGTATGTGGAGCAATGATGATAGATCAGGCAACAGAGTGTTTATATTTGGCCTAAAAACTGCATTTGGTAATAAATGTCACACTAACAATATGAATGATTAATTTGTCCTACTTTTGAATGTGGCCCAATACTGTATGAATGAAACTATTTTTTAATTTTATAACAATATATAAGTCAGATTCAATATAACATGTACTTTGTAAGATTAAAAAAACTGTAGTCAAAGTATACCACTGTGTCCTTTCATTATGAAACATCATGAAGATTTTTTTCTGAGATGGTAGCTGAGGCTAATTTCTTCCGTTTCACTGAAAACTTTTATCAGAGACAGTTAGCATCAAAAGAAAGTATGGCAGAAAAAATACCATTGCCTTCCAAAGATTACATCTACAAAGCAGTGCTCATGTAGAAATTCATAAAACAGTTATGGAATCAAACACACTATCTCTTACCTATTTATATTTTGGCCAGATTGAAAATGTCAAAACCAGTTTTAAGGTTGTATACACTCACTTTCCATATCTACTTTTAAGCAGAAGTTTGGGTACCTCTGATCAAATTAAACATTTTGTTAAAAGTATAAATTAACACCAACTTTACATGAATCAAAAGTAAATATTACATTTCTGCTAATTTTAATAAAACACAAAATATGTGTCTGGGCATGCTTTTAATCAGCATTCAACAAGACGCCTTGTAGCCAACAAATAGTTTTTTCTACTTTTTCTTGGATATTGCTTCTACTTCAGAAATCGTCTGTTTTCTTTCCGTTTTCTCATTAGCTTCCAGAATTTGTTGATATTTAGTAGAATCTTTTCCTCCCTCTATTTACTGCCACACAACCCTAAAGTATCACAAATACACCCTTTTGTGAATACAATCACAGCACTTGATTTCAAAATGCCTCAAAGTGCTGCATGCTTACGTTGATGTTGATTTTGTGATGATGTCACATTAACTTCTAATGACCCATTCATGTAAGTGATGTTCATTGTCTATAGTTTCAGATCCTCCATTAGACACTAACCTCCATAGAGATTAGGCAGTGGGTTTGTAATGCAGGTTTTGTATTACAAAACATGTACAGTAAACCCCTGAAATTATCTGGGGTTACATTCCAACCGCACCTGTGAATTGTGAAAAAACATGGATATGTGATGTGTTAAAAATTTTTTATAGTGTAAACCATAAATATGCCCCCAAATATGCTCCCATTTAATTTTAAACACAGTGTACAGCTGCTAGCCTAGTGGTTAGGGTGTTTGCCCTGCAATCAGGAAGTCGTGGGTTCAAATTCCAAGACAGCTAAGCACCTCTGAGGTTCCCTTGAGCAAGGTACTGTCCCCAAACACTGATTCCCGGGTGCTGTGTTTGTGACTGCCTGCTGCTTCACTTGGTAAATGAGTTAACTGCAGAGGAAAAATTGAATGTTGTGCTGTGGTGTGTTCATGTATGAGCATTTTCTTTGGTATGAGCTGACGTTTTCTGTGGTGTACGCAGGGTAAAAAATAGAGTAAAATGTATGGGTAATCACCAGTAATGAATGATATTAAATGAAAATGAGGATTTACAGTTCATCTAGCAGTGCCTCTACTTTAGGCGCGTCACTAACGTGGTAGTAACCTGGTAGTGGCATAGTTGCACTGGAACAACTGGATCAGATTACTGCTCATTCTATTAGAGACACCTTCCTTGTTGTTCCACCTAGTGGCTTCAATGTCTGAGACAATTTGATGGTTGTTTTAGTCATTATCTTCGGGGACCCCTTCTTTAGTTCATAAGCAGTTTCTAGCTACAGGACGCTGTTTAACTAGATATTTTGGTTACCATAATACCACTCTAGTAGTGACACTTTATTATCTAGCAACACTGCTCACACAACATACCTCCATGCGAGTATCACTGCAGTTCTGGAAATAATCCATTACCCAAATAACACTGACTATAATAGACTGACTATAATCTTTAATTGTAGAGTGCAGTTACATGATACGGGGATCTATCCATGTATTTTGCACCATTTTTCAGTTTTTAGAAGATGCTCAGTCCCTCCTGAGAAAACGTATCACTACAACATGATGCTTCTTGAGGGCAGTATTACATTAGTATTGGATTTTTGTGTCGCCTGACCACAAAATCTTATCCCACCTTGTAGCTGGACCACTCTAAACAGACATTGCCTGGATTGAATGATGAGGCTTCCATTTCCTCACAATTGACCCAACACTGGTCACTGGGACAAGCAAACACCTAGTTTTATTTTGGTGTTTATTTTGTTTGGTCTTCATTCTTTACAACTTTTTTGTTCAGGTTCACAGTCTGACCGAATGTACTTGAATCAAGGTGGAATTTTTATCCAGAAAAGGTAGAGGCCAGCTGTTTCTTAATTTCAGCTTCTATCAATTCCATCTTACTTTCAAGCATGCAGAATTTATTAACTGATGATATATTAGTTGGGTCCACAAGAAATAACATTTTGAATTATATAGTCACCAAAGAAGAATTACATGAGAAGTGATGTCAGATGCTTTTCTGACTTAAGAAGACTGGATGAACTATTTTTGAAATGTAAAACATACTCTGAAAATTAATTCATGCACAGACAGCAAGATCATATTAACTGAAATGAAGCTTAACTGAAGCGTCTTCAAAATACCCTCATTAATGTGATCATGAACGACAAACATGCAGTTTAGTGTTTCCAGATTTTTTTCTGCTGCTGTAGGAGTGGCATGTTTACAAAGGAATTAATGTAAGCTGAGTAGATTTGTTGTTTTCAATTACATACCTCCACAAACCTGTACAGATGTGTTAACTGACTACACAGCTGACCTAAATAGTTTTACAAAGGTGGCTGTATAGCTACTCTTTTAGTAGTCCCCCATGCTCGAGAGCTTTCTTGGGATTCACAGGCTGGACACCAAGGCGTCATTCTGCAGTGTGTTTATTTCAAAACCAGAAACAAAGCGGCACGTGGGCCAGAACAAAACAAGGCTCTTGGAAATGAGGCAAGCATGTGGCTTCAAGCTAAGCATACAAACGTAAGGATGCTCACACCTGAAGGAGGACAGACCAAGAGGGTGACAAACACACAAGACTAAATACCAAACCTAATGGGGAAGAAACAGGACACAGGTGGCAACTCAAAATCATGTGACACAAACACTAACACAAAACAGGTGGAACTCAAATCACAAGACAAACCCACTTGAGGAACAGACACAGGCAACAGGGAGAATAATACAGGCATAAACAATCAGTGCAAACAGAAAACCCCAATGAACCGAAAACACAACAAACAGAGCCATGAACATAATAGAAAAACCCCAGAACAGAACCACCCAGAAAACCCAAACAAAAAGCGGTGGCTAAACCTCGCCACTGACCAGGCCCGTCACAATGGCCATACATTTGTAACAGACCGCCTGTCACCCCTGCTGCATGCTCTCCAAATCTGCGGTTACTTTTTAATCTTGAAAAAAAACACTATTCAAAAAAATCTATTAAAATGGGCTACTTTTAAACCTCCCGCCTCTGAGTACAGCATATTTCACCAAGCCAAGACACGCTTTCTTTTTTGTTCCCTGGACACTACCAATAATGTATTGTTATATTTTATATGGAAATGTTGCTGAATTGACATTAATTTTGATGTTACACAATTAGTCAATTTTTCTTAATCATTTAGCAGAAAAATACATGAAAAATTATATATTGCCATGAAAAATGCTGTAATTTTAAAAAAGTTGTGATTCGCTGAAACCTTTTGTGGTATCCAAATTTCAGCTACCGCGCCCCCTTGTCCTCGTGCTGGGTTGTTTGTTTGGGCACAGCATTTACCAAGGCAATTGCTAACTGCCAAATATAAATAGCCCAGAATGAGGATGTATATATATATATTATGGAAAGCCAAACAGGAAATATGTATACAGTATATATTGAATGAAAGGAGATATATATGGAATGATCTTTCACTGAGTAACCCTGGTAAGTGGGTAAAATCCCATCTTAATGAATAGAGTGTATAATGTTTGCCTTCAAAGAAAGAAAAAAATCTTCTTTGGCTTTTATTGTGTAAACAATTTCTATTTTACACCTATTGTCTGTATAAAATATATTTTGTAGAACTATTGCATGTACGCAAAGTACTGAAATGATATTGAATGAAAAAATGTGATATATATATACATTTATCAGACGCTTTTATCCAAAGTGACTTCCATTCTCTAACTACAGGGGGCAGTCTCCCTGGGGCAACTTGGGGTTAAGGGTCTTGGTCAGGGACCCAGTGGTGGTATGCTGGAGGTAGGATTCGAACGTGTGACCTCTTGGTCCAGAGGCAAGTATCCTACCCACTGAGCTACCTCCACCGTGAAATTACAGGCTGCTTTGACCACTGCTTTGGTCAACTTCACTGGGCTTCCTCTGTACAAACAACTGTATCGATAATGTCATCATTGTTTAAGAGAGACTGGACTTTTTCCCTCGCTTTACTTGGGAAATGCAATTACAAAGATTATTTGTTTGACCTTCGTAATTGCATAGATGCATGTATAAGTAGAAGCCGCATTCACTGTGTTCCCAATTGCGAGTGGCAAAAGCACCATATAAAATGATACAACAACTGGAATCTGGGTTTTCTGATTAAAAATTTTGGTGAATTGTTTTAAATACAAATCTTTATTTATGCACTTATAATGGCAGTCAATGACACAAAAAAATGTATCTGAAAATCAAAACAGTTACACTTAAATCAAACATATAAAGAACTGGAACTAAAATCCTTGGAACAGAATAGATTTTTCTGTGTGTTGCCACTCTGTAATACAAGACCTGCAGGGTGGTGCAGCCTTAGTTTGTGGAAGACAAACCAGCACAAAATGATGGTTGTCAATTCCAAACTGTGGCCTGGACAAACTGATGGATCAAAGACACACTGACTGCTTGCCTTGATATTGATATTTTTTAAAGTGAACTAGTGGTAGCTTTGATAATATGATGCTGGTTCTGCATACTAGCATGGCACACATCACAGGGCAGTTTTCTCAAAATCTGTTGAACAACAAACCCTGGTAAGGCTGGAAAAATTGTTGGGATTATATTTGACCATTATAAAATCTCATTTTTAGTGCTTACATTTAGACAAAATGTTGTTTCAAGGCTGTCTTGGAACACAGAGATGCATAGCTTTGCTAGCTTATCCTGGCTTACCTGAGGTTAAGATTTATAAACCGAGGTGGATTTATTTAGGAAACATCCAAACTCTGAGAAAAGTTAACTAAAGTGCAAACACAATGTAAACTGTTAGTGCCTATGTTTAGCCAAAACGTTGTTTGGAGGCTGACTTGAACACAGGAATCCATAGCTTTTGCCAACTTAGCCTGTTGTAGGGTTAAGATTAAAAAACGGGATTTTATAATATGCAAATATAATCACAACAATTGTTCAGCCTTATATCGGTTTTTTTTCCATATATCAGGTTTTATACACATACATATATACACACAGACACACACACATACTGTGGTTGTAATCTCTAATCTCATCTTCTAATGTAGAGCAATGTAAATAAAATGAATGCCAAGGCATAAATCTGTGGTGTTCTGTGAAGAAAGAACAAAATTAGTTGGCCAATGTTACTACCTTGGTTCAGTCGTCATGTTTAAACTCAATCTGATTATGCTCTGCTATTATGACAGTAAATAATTATAATTTTGGATAGTAAAAAAGTGCCCATGTTGAGCCCTGTCAACCACCAGAGGTGCATGTGAGCATGCTGATGCCTGGGTGCAATGCTTTTTTGTGGAAGAGCTAGCACCATGATGCACGATAGGAAGAAGGCAAGATAGGAGAGGCAGTGTGATGAATGTTCTGCTGGGAAACCTTACGTGTATGTGAATATTACCCACACACCCTGCCCAAATATTGTTGCAGACCTTTTTATAGCAGAATATTCCTTAATATCAGTGAGCTTACAATACTTTCAGCAGCCTCAAATACAAAAACATTATTCAAGAATGGTGTGTGAAATAAGACAAGTATACTCATTTTTGTATTTTACAATTACATGACACTACACATAAAAGACACATAAAAGTTACCAATAAAAAAATCTGCTCTTTAATTTGGCTCCCAATGTTAGTCCAAAATAGCAGACTTGTCCATGAATGACATCTATGACATCACTGATGCATTTACTAATTTAACTCTAAATTACAAAAAACATGCCACCAGTGAAACCATAGATTCATTAATTACGTCTATTGCAAGTGTGCATAGGAAATCTAGACACACTTTCTCGAGATTGCATACACAGTATGAGATGAGCGTGCCAAAAATAACCAGGTGTCTCTCTCTTCCATCAAATACAGGCATAATCAGTATTAGGCACATTGATGTCACCGCACAAATTAGAATAAGACATTAAATTAGAATAGTTGACACATATTATTGTTTCCAAACACACAATATTGTTTTCAGCCTTTATTATGAAGATCCACCAGAACTTTGACCAAAATAAACAACTACAAATAATATACCATCTTTTGTTTAAAAAAATGAGGCACTATTCAATGAGTTACCATGATATATCACTATGTGGTTTCTCCACACCATTCAGAATACAGCTGTTTGATATGTTACATTTCTCAGACTGACAAGGTCAAAATTCACTTAATCTAGCATCACCGGTGTGTGAACTCCTCCAGAGTGTTGTCCTAGTCACATCTAAGCATGTCGATTTAAGCTGTGATGTGAGCGAGTGCTGTCAAGGTCATTTGGTGTAGAGCATATAAGGCAGAGGAGAGAGAAGGAGCAAACTGTGCTGACAAATGGCAGGATAGGTTTAGAAGTTCTAAGCAAATCACAAACTGACATCATCAAAAACTGATACTGTTTTTTACCTTTGTGGGGTTCATTAATGCACCAGGGAATTTTATATAGCTACTTGTTCCCATTCTATACATACACACACGTTAAAATGATTTTTCTTCCATTTTAGGACACAATTTCCATGTATTTGCTTAGTTAAACAAGAATAAAACAGTATAAAATATAAAATGTCTCATAACTTGCACAGGCTACATTTTTCCAAATATGTTACATTCAGTAAATAAATAATTGTGCCTTAAAATGTGCTGTGGTGTGTTCTCTGTGGAAGATCCGTGCTTATCACCACTTACAAAATCCAAAAACGCAATTTACCAAGGGTATCTGACATTTTGCTTACTGTACAGTACAGTGCAAAAGCCTAAAGCACCTAATAAAATTGTTTAAAAAAATATCTGCACACTATTTGTTTATAAAATGTTTATAAAACCACTAATTTTAGAATACAAATAATAATAAGAAATTTGTACTACAATCTTTACAATTGTTTTTCAAACATGAAAACAAAACAAAAAACAATCAAAAACAATCTCTGCTACTGCTCTACAATACTGCTACTTTTGGCCGCCAGGTATTTATTGTAGTTATCCAATACATTATCTAGTTAATAAAGACATTTTTATCTCATCTTATCTTAGATGTGTGACTGAATTAGTAATAAATCCAGTTTGGCTTCAAAGATTAATCTGAAGCCAAACTGTGTTCTTCTAAATAGCTCTAAAGATATCAACTTTAAATATTCTTGCTATGTCTGTCTTCTGCATTAATGTGTATTTGTTTAATCTAATTTAAAAATTCTGTTTTGTAGATCTGGCCTAAGTAGCATTTTACATACTTTGAATATTTTTTGAAATTTCTGAAGGATACTTGAACATTTCTTAATGGAATCTCTCAAAATCACCAAATATTTTTAGAAGCATAATTGTAAGTATTTTTGTTCATAATATATTCTTAATATATTCAGCAGGCAGCCACACTGAATTTCTTAATGGATACTCCCCAAATCAGTCCAATAATTTTAGAAGCATATTTGTATTTTTGGTCATAATTATTCAGCAGGCAGCCACACTGAAGTAATATCTCACATGAAACCATGACTGTAGGTTCATATTCAAGTGACATTGTTTGTGAGCTACAAACCCAAATCAGAAAAAAGTTGGGACAGTATGGAAAATGCAAATAAAAAAGAAAGTAGTGACATTTTAAATTTACTTTGACTTATATTTCATTGCAGACAATATGAACACAAAATATTTCATGTTTTGTCTGGTCAACTTCATTTCATTTGTAAATATACATCCTTTCCTGTCATTCAGACCTGCAACACATTCCAAAAAAGGTTGGGAAAGGAGTATTTTAGGTCTAGTAATGAGTTAAATTGGTTAAATAATGATGTGATTTGAAACAAGTGATGTCAACAGCTGTTTGTAATTATGATTTGATACAAAAGCAGCATCCAAGAAATGTCTAGTCCTTTAGGAGCAAAGATGGGCCGAGGATCACCAGTTTGCCAACAAATATGTGAGAGAATTATTGAAATGTTTAAAAACAATGTCCCTCAAAGAAAGATAGGAAGAGATTTGGATATTTCACCTTCAACAGTGCATAACATAATTAAAAGTTTCAAGGAATTTGGAGGAATTTCAATGCGTAAAGATGGATCATCACACAGAGGAAATGTGTACTGTGGTCAGATGAACCACTATTTCAGGTATTTTTGGTGAGAAATGGATGCCGTGTCCTCCGGACCAAAGAGGAAAAGGATTATCCAGAATGTTGACAGCAACAAGTCCAAAAGCCAGGGTCTGTCCTAGTATGGGGTTGTGTCAGCACCCTTGGCAAAGGTAACTTGCACTTCTGTGATGGCACCATTAACACTACAAGCGCCAAGAGGGTCATTTTTACCCCCTGGAGTTTTCAAATGCTTTTAGTTCTGTTAAAATAAAATCCCTACATCTTTAATTTCATGACGTCTCCTAAAATGGCTTTATTAATCATCTAGTGGATTTTGGTGAGTGTGTGATAAAAAGAAAAATAAATACGACCATTTATACCAAGAACCGCCAGGAAGTAACTTTTACCCACTCATTTAGATCATCGTATACAGCCCCTCCCGCCACTCCCAAATGCTTAGACTCTTGTGATGTCATCCAATTAAAATACTGCAAAATTTAAGACAAAATATGTATTTTAAACTCTTGTTTTGTCAAGTCACCATTAACATTTAAAACAGAAAGATGAGAATGAGCCACTTCACATCTTCTAGATATGACATCTTAGCATCGTTGATGCTACTGCAGCACCCCTAGAACTTCCCCTTGGAAGACTGGATTGTTGGCAGTTCTAGTGTTAATGCTGAAAAGTACGATTTGGAGCACAATATGCTGCCTTCAAAAAGATATCTTTTCCAGGGACACCCATGCATATTTAACGAGACAATGCAAAACCACATTCTGCACACATACAAAGTCCTGGCTGTGGAGGAAGAAGGTCCGGGTCTGCTGCAGTCCCAACCTGTGTCCAATAGAGAATGTGTGGCAACGAAGACCCCATGCTGTTGCCCCCCTTTACGATTTGTTTGCAGGAAGAATGGGACAAAATTTCACCTGAAACACTTCATCTCTTTGTGTCTTCAGTTCCTATACGTCTTTTAAGTTTTGTGAAAAGAAATGACAACATTACAAAGTGGTAAATGCTTTACTGTTCCAATGTTTTTTGAAATGTGTTGCAAGAACCAAAATTGTAATATGTGTTTATTTAAAACAAAAAAACAATAATATTCATGAGGAACTCTCACATCCGGGCACTCTAGGCCCCGCCTTCAAAGAGAAGCATCACCCGAGTAATGAGCTTGAGGGGGATTCCCTGTGTCCATGAATAAGTTTTCGGCAAACAGTGAAATACAAGCCCAAGTGGAGGCAACTGGTTCGCATAAATGTAAGTAACGTTAATAAAATAATTTTACTGATGTACACTGCGGTAAAACCGGCAGATATTTTGGTGGCTGGAAAATTGCGAGCAAATGTTAGTCCGTCATTTCCGCGCAAAAACGCTAGTCTTCCGTTTAGGACAGCACTGACCCACAGCAGTGCGCACTACGCACTAAATCTCAGTGCACTAACACAAGTGCGTGATTTCGGACACAACCCCTGTGTAGGTACCTAGCAACCCACCTGTTCCACATAGCACCTGTTTTGTGTGTTCAGTTAAAGAGCCCTCATTAGTTAGTTAATATGTTGTGTCATGTGATTGGTTGTCTGTGTCATGCCCCTGGTTATCCTGCTTAAAGACCAGCTGATTCAAATCTACCAACATGCCGTCACCATCATCTCTCCTTAGCTTTGAACTCCCCCTTTGGTTTCAGAAAGGAGCGCGCCATGAGGAAGCTGCTTAATTAAAAACAATAGACTGTGGAAAGACCCAGAAGGAAGGAGCCATCAAAATTAGTTACTTGAAATTGTTCTTTATTAAAAGAAACTCTTGCTTCCCACACACCTTGCTCTTACGTCCTCTCCAATTTTTACATGACAGGAACACATTAAATAAAGTGCTGTTGTATTGTTTTCAATGTAATACAGGTCAAAGATAATTAAAAAAAAGTACTGTTTTTACTTTGATTTTAATTTAACATACTGTCCCAACTTTTTCTGATTTGGGGTTGTATTTAGACAGTAAGGATATAATGTTAATAAGAATTATTTTATTTATCACCATCATTATTTTTGTTAATGGCAGCAGAATTTCCCCACCTCACCTATACTGCAGAACTATGGGAGCCTGAGCTTCTGGTTTAGTCTCTTATATACCTAAATACTTACATACAAGTATGCTTACATACCTGAGATGACCTGTTCAAAAATAATTGTTTTTAATATCTTTGTAAAAGAAGTGTGCTGTTACAAATTTTGTGGCTTGAAAATAAATCCCGGGCCAGTTCAGTTTTGTAACTACTGGGATAAAAAAAAAATATTCAAATTTGCTGAGTATAAATATTTATACTTGACCATTACTGCAAACAGTCAACATAAATGTAGGAACCAACTACACAAATAGTTACTATCAGATCTATTTTCAAATCTTCCTTATTTTAAAACCTCATTGTAGACTAGTATGCCCTGATCTCCTTATCAGATGCAAAGCAAATGTTAGACAAAGCAAAAACAATAAAATACTTTTTAAAATATTGTATCTGTTGAATTCCTGTTGGACTTTACAGTACTTCACAGTTTTATGTGAAGTTTATGCTGTTTCTTTACTTTGCTAGCCTGATAGTTAATAAGATAATTGCTACACAGCTCACAACAATAAACAGAAAGCAATCATAGTTTTCGATTATAAAGCAGCAGTCAAAGGTTTCAAAAAGGTTTTGCACACATCTTAGTCATTAATTTTTAATAGAACCATTGTTTGAGTACCTCTGATAGGTGGTTTGTTGCCTTGAGTGCTCATGTAGTTACATCTATGACGCACAATGTGCATTTAACTTGATTTGTGTTCAGTATTGTGAACACTACATAAACCAGAAGCCCAAAACAAAACAATGACTGTAAAAATTGATGTACAATATGACTTATCAAAGTATTATGAAAAAGATTTTCATTGTAAAGCATAAAGTAGCTCAAAGCTCAACAGCAGTGAATACGTGTGTGCAAAAACAAATAGAATTTTATTCATTTGATGGCTGTAAATCTGCTACATCAGACCATTTTGTAGGCTATCGGTAAATTATATATCGCCTGATAATTTTATCACAAGTGAATTCTTATGATTATATAATATATTATATATAAAAAAACTGGTGCTGTCCTGGTGCAATGAGGAACGCTTTCAGGTTTGTGGCCAAAATCACACGCTGACAACATTTCTTATGGGCCAGAAAGTTTGACCATCTGACTTAAACCATCTGACAAAGTACATTTTTTTTATAGACAAACATTCCACTTTTAAACAGTTACATATAGTCATATAACAGAAACCAAATTTACCCCAACCTTCCAAAAATGTAATAAATAAATTAAACAAAAAAATTAATAAATAAAACTTCAAATGAAACTGGTTACCTGAAAAGCCCTTAAACTATCAGAACACACAAGGCACTTCAGTACCCCAAGAATTACACCACTGTATTCCAGTCAGAGAGTCTGAAACTGCTTCATACAAACCACTGGCCTGATTATCACTGTATCTGAAGCACCCCTTACTTGCAACTGGATGTTACAAAAATAACAACGTTACATTCATTTTCTTCAAAAGGCTTTCAGTGTTGGTGCTTCATTAATATTCTTCATGTTTAATATTTCATAAGAATATTGTTTAAAATTTTATTATCAGATTCTTATTTCTGCTAATGGCAGTAACTACATTAATTTCAGAACACAGCAACATTTATTTTGGGATAAAATGTGACTGCCACTTTGTCTTTCTATTTTGGTGGCTTGGTCTATGCACACAATTGCTTCAGAGAATGCTATTTCAACAATCTGTGTACTTGTGGCTTGTCACACGCACCTGATTACGTGACGTCACTAGGCACCGGAGTAGACTCACGTCAGGTATATAAACAGGAAGTACGTGACAGTCTTCACACTGACATTGAAGTTGCTAAGCTTCATGCCCCGTGTCGCCTCAATTCAACTCCTGACTCATCTCTCCGGTACCGTGAGTACTCTGACTCCTCTATATACCAATCAGTGTGTGTGTTCAGAGCGAGGGTTCATATTGGTGTGAACTCTAACTCCCTTAGGAGCGTTCTGAGAATAACTGCGTGGCTTACCGGCTTATTTGTGTTTCTCACGCTTAAGCTCTTCCACCGCGCAACAAAGTGGGCACAGTTCACCTATCGTTCTGACCTCCCTCGTGACAGTGGCTAGGCTGACAATAACTCGCTTGAATTTTGAAGTATAAGTTAAAATGTATAAAGTATACAATAGCATATACATTGCACACACAGTGATCTCACCCAGAATGTTTCATTGTAATTTAGATCAGTGGTCCCCAACCTTTATTTTGTCACGGACCGGTTTAATGTCAGAAACTATTTTCACGGCCTGGCCTTTAAGGAGTGACAGATAAATATACGTATACGTATTTATACAAATAAACGATACGCATAAAAATGGGGATATTTTAAAAATATAATAATGGGGTATCTTTAAAATATAATAATAAACATAAATCCAATGTGTACTCGCAGCTTTATTAGCAGCATTTTCATAACAATGAGCCGACAACATAACACGGGTAACATCCATTTTTTTTCTGTGCAGCCCGTGGACCGGTACCGGTCCGTGGCCCGGGGTTTGGGGACCACTGATTTAGATTGCATGATATGTGGGGAGAGACATTCTAATGAGCCAGTAAGATTGTTGAAATGTGGTTCAGTAACTGAATATGATGCCTATAGACTGGCTATAAGCTGAGATTCAGTACTTGGATGCAAACTGAATGCAAACAGGCACATTATTATATTTGTTATACTAGGTTTAACAAATAATACAAAACTGATTTGGGGCTGAGAATTAGCCCACAACTCTGCTACACTTTTATGCCAGATGCCAAACTGCACCCATGTTACTTTGAGCTATCAGTCCCCAGTGCTTGTAAAAGCCCTAATGTTGAGAATCACTGCTTTAAACAGTGTGTGGCTGCTGCAGATTTTGAAAGTATTTATCATTTTCAGTAATGTCAACAAATATTTCCATTGTCAATTTTTTTTTTTACATTTTTAAAGTAGGATCCAGTCTAGACTGAAATAAAGACTTTATCAATAGGGTCATCAATTTATGAAGGAGAGAGAAAGCTGAAAAGCTGAAAAGACTGATCAGGGATGGGAAGGATAGCTACAGGCAGAGGATGGAATCCACATGTCACACCTCTTCCACATTTCAGGCTCACTGCTCTTCAACCCCAGCCATGACCTCCAACACACAATCACCCTGTTCCATCCACGTCAGAAGGGACATGAAGTGAATGAATGCTAGGAAGGCAGCAGGTCCAGATGGAATCAGCCCAAAGCTTGTCAAGTTCTGCGAGGATCAACTGTATGGGGTGATGGTACACATCTTCAACCTAAGCCTGAAACTAGGGAGAGTACCACAACTCTGGAAAACTCTTGTGTGGTACCAGTGCCAAAGACCCCATATCCTGAGGGAACTGGAGTACACAGGAGTGGACCATCACCTCACCACATGGATCCTGAACTACCTCACAAACCGACTACAGTATGCTCCATTTCTCTTCACCATCTACGCTGCTACTTCTCCTACTACTCCACCAACTGTTTCTTGCAGAAGTTATCTGATGACTGCAACAGTCGACCTCATCACTGATGGGAATAATTGAGTATAGAGAACTGACCCGGGACTTTGTGGACTGGTGGCAGCAGAACTACCTCCAGATCAACACTGGAAAAACCAAGGAGCTGGACAACCACTGAACATGTAGGAAATGAACATTGAGGCTGTGGAGCACTACAAGTACTGTGGTGCTCATTTGAATAATAAACTAGACAAATGCTCTGTACAAAAATGGCAGAGCAGGCTGAAGACCTTTTATGACTCTGTAGTGACATCAGCCATCGTTTACATTGTGGTGTGCTTTTACAGCAGCATCTCTGCTGGGGACATAAAGAGACTGAATAGGTTGTTCCGAAGAGCCAGCTCTGTACTAGGATGCCCACTCATGTGAATGATAGGAGAATGGTGGCTAAGCTGTCATCCCTGTTGGATAACATTTTCCACCCCATGTAGGAGCCTTTGACAGCACTGAGGTGCTTCTTCAGTGACAGGCTGACAAGTAGAGATTCAGAAGGTATTTCCTTTTAGCTATTGTCAGACTGCACAACCAACACCTTGGAGTTGACCACACATACACAAACACTCCCATTCAAACACCATAATCCGCTAAGTGAAAGTTTCTCTTGTGTGCATTATTTCTTGTACAACATGTTCAATTCTTCTGTTTTTCTGGTGTACCGTGCAATTTTAGGGGTGAAACAACTGTGAGCAATTTGTCTGGTTCATTCTTATTGTTTTTCTTACTTTTACTGTTGCAAACCAGAACTTCTCTGGAAGCAAGTTTGCACTGTAAATGATTTGTCAGCATGAGCTAATATTACACTGACAAAACCACTAAAACGAATTATGTTATATAACTAACACTACTGGAATATTGTAAACCATATCAGTCCTAGTCATTAGAAATGAAGTAGTTGCTACAAAAAACAATTCAATATTTGGTAGGTCATAGTGTCATCATGTCATAGTGTTGAATACATTATCAATTAGCTTGAAATCTCACAATTTCAGTAAACATAGCCTTCACATAAAAATACCATCAGCCCCTCATAAAAGCCACATAGCTCTTCTAAACAAGCAGAATGGCTCACTAAAATGGTTAACTGATTCTGCAGCTTAATTATTAATTGTTACATTTTTGGTACATTACGTATTTATTATGTCATGTAATAGGTCTTACTTTGAGATAAACACAATAGATGCATGAAACAAGCATCTGGTTTGTAACCATGTAAGTAACTTAGCTTTTCATAAGAGGTATTGAATTTTATCAGAGTGTTTACAATTTTATTTTTAAATTTAAAGTTACCTTTATTTTATATTTTATTGAAATCATGCCAAACCATGGGCCTTTATTTAGAGAACACATTTAGGTTATAATTGATATTTAACAGGTAAAAATAGTTGCATTTTACCAGTCCTAAATCAGTGTTCAACTTTTCACATCCACGTACCAGCTTATATTATGTATCTAACATGGTATTTATACTGAATCCTGACCAAGCTTCTCAAGTCTGGGATTAGTTTCAGACAATTTGAGCAGGAGAAGGCAATAGTACTGCTGACATCAAAATCAAGAAACACCCAGAGTACAGGCTAAATCACATTACTTCTAAACACAATATTAATCATTTCTATTTTTGAAAAGGAAATGTCTTTTTTGATCACAGAAGTACTGCCTTTCACTGTTCAATGAGCTCACTCCACTGTCAGCCTGAATAAGTTCAATAGCTTGTTTCTCAGCAATCAGAGTGTGATTGTTCAGCATATAAAGAAAGCACAGTCATATTACATACAATGTTTGATGCGCTTTTAAAAGCAGAGGTATAATAAAGTATAATAAAGTTACATGTTCAGTGACTGTCAGACAGCTAAAGGCAACTGCAGGTTCCAGGAGTAGTAGCTTATGGCTGGTTACGTTGACAATGCTGTAATACAAATAAAAATGCCAGTTTGCTTTATCACTATTACTATTATTTATTTTAGCCGTAAAATGTATGTTTCATTCACCTATAAAAAGAACAAACTACATTTCTCTTTTTTCATAATCATAAAAGCACCTAGAACCATGTCTATAATTATTTGAGTGTCATAATCATCATGAAGGTAGTTTTCTTTACTCCAATTCTCATAACTGCAAGTTGTTCACATTCCTGTTTTCATAACTGGTAGGTCTCATTTTCTCCTTATTTTGCTAGAAAAAATAACATTGTATTACTTGTAACTGTTTTTGTAATTTGTAATCTTATAATATTTCCTTAACTCTAAGAATATGAATGATGACAACAAAATGCAATGTAGTACAAATGAGTTCAACCTCAATGGCTGTCAATATGCTCCAGTAATGAGATAAAACTGTAATATACAATATTTTGTAAAATATATATGTTTAAATAATTAAAAACAAAAAGATTATCTTGCTATGTTGCAGTAATGAGAAATGTGTCACATAAATTGGAAAACATTACTAAAATCAAGTCTGTTCAAACATTCACACTTAGATTTTATAATTTGGCCAGTATCATTGTTTGTGTATCCAGCAAAAAATTATTTTATTATATGGCATGGTCATAATTCCATTGTACTCTCTCTTCTTAATGCTCATGCTGTATCTTGTGTGTGTGTGTGTGTGTGTGTGTGTGTGTGTGTGTGTGTGTGTGTGTGTGTGTGTGTGTGTGTGTGTGTG
>JBBPDE010237818.1:0-12225 GCA_037974605.1 Nannopetersius ansorgii | reverse complement strand
TGAATGGGTTAAATGCAGAGGAAGTGTTTCATGCTGTTCACGCCGTGTGCTGTGGTGTGTTCACGTATGACCAGATTCTCACTTTCACTTTACAGAATTTCACATTATTCTAGCAGCATGTTAGCGCCAAGCTAATGGCTTTGCACATTAATACTTCCTGACTGTTAAACACAAGCATCTGATGCTTGTAAAAGGCATTCCATGTTTTTATCTGATGCTTGTAAAAGACGTATGAACACATATTACAGCTTGTATGTGGCCTTTCCAGAGTGGTTTTTTCTGTCCAGGAGGTCCAGAGTGAAGTTTTCTGTCACCAAATGGGACTCAACCAAATAAAAACAAGACTAGAGGCCTAATGAACGGAAGAGCTTGCTTTGTTAAATCTACCCGGATACCAAACCGGATTAGAAACCTTTCTGTTTGGCATTACAAACCCTTTCGTTTCCAACCAAACCTTAATCATGTTTCCGTTTGTCTTGTTCCCAACCTTGGCTATGCTCTCATCCACATATAGACCAAAACTGATCGTCCCCTGTGCTGCATAGCTACAAGCAGCAGTAACCATCGTCAAGTCTATATTTTGTCTATTTGTAGAATTTGCTTTTGAACTCCAGGACAAAATTAAAGGTGCAAACTCCAAATCTGTGCATGCTGATGTGTCAAATGGTCTAAAAGGGAGACATTTTCGTACATTTGCAAGACCTTGCCGAGTTGCAAAACCATGCTGCAGCGTTTATATGCAGATACAAACAGCTGCATTTTGTATTTCAAACATTTTATAACCTTTCACACTGTGGAACAGAGAGGAAACACTATGAGGGGCCCTTTAGGGCATATTTCAGACTTTTGTTACACAAACACATTTGAAACACATGCACATATGAAACTGTCACTCATGCATCCATGCTACTGAAAACTCACACACACACATTTGAAACACTCATACAGATACAGGTGAAAAGGACTCACACACACACATGAAATGCTCACTCAGATACATGTGAAATGTTACACTGCAAAAACTCCTGATCTAACTAAGACTTGCAATCTTATTTCTAATTTCTTATTTCTTATTTCTGATCTTGTTTTGAGAATAATAGACTATATAAGAGCAGATTTGTTTTGCTCTTATATTGTATATAAAGATTGTTTTAAGATATATTTTCTACTTAAAGAAATCTTTAGACTAGAAACACGTGAAATTATCTGTCAGTGCAGTAAGATATTTATAAGATTTCTTGAAATATGAAAAAAAAATACCTTAAACAATCTTAATAATCTACACAGTCTGCTCTTATAGAGTATATTATCCTCAAAACAAGAACAAGGAGACTTTAAGGCTAGAAATAAGATTGTAAGTCTTAGTTAGATCAGGAGTTTTTGCAGCGTAGTGAGCAGCAACCAGAGCCAGTTCAGTAATATTTCTTTGGTAGCGACGTTTGTACTCAGTTCAGCAGATCAATACTATGAGAAGGTGTCAATAACTGTTCACTGCTTAACTTTCAGCCCTCTATACACGCTAATTCCCACATACACTGCAAAAACTCCTGATCTCACTAAGACCTACAATCTCATTTCTAGCCTAAAAGTCTTCTTGTTCTTGTTCTGAGAATAATATACTCTATAAGAGCAGACTGTGTAGATTATTAAGATTGTTTAAGGTATTTTTTTCCATATTTCAAGAAATCTTATCAATATCTTACTGCACTGACAGAGAATTTCACTCGTTTCTAGTCTAAAGATTTCTTTAAATAGGAAAAATATCTTAAAACTATCTTTATATACAATATAAGAGGAAAATAATCTGCTGTTACATAGTCTATTATTCTCAAAACAAGATCAAAAATAAGAAATTATAAATAAGATTGCAAGCCTTAGTTAGATCAGGAGTTTTTGCAGTGTACAACCCTTGGAGCAAAGCCCCCCTTGTCTTTTAAGCCTAGTGACGTCCTGTTTAAATCCGCCATGATGAGCAAACGCATGCAGGGATCCCACTGAAGATTTGAGAAGCATTCCGGATACAGTGACACGTCTTCTGGATATACTGAAACGCTTTCATGCACATGAGAAAAGCTAGGAATACATTTTTGTTATATAAATATCTATTTCACATGTATCACATAAACATTTCATATGTGCATGAGTCAGTTTCGCCTGTATCTGTATCAGCATTTAATATGTGTGTGTGTGTGTGTGTGTGTGTGTGTGTGTGTGTGTGTGTGTGTGTGTGTGTGTGTGTGTGTAATTCCATTTCACCTGTATCTGTATGAGTGTTTCATAGACGTGTGTGTGAGTTTTCAGTAGCATGGATGCATGCGTGACAGTTTCATATGTGTATGTGTATGTCTTTCAAACTTGTTTGTGTAACTAAAGTCCTAAACAGCCCCTCATAAAACACTGGCTTGTATTTGATTAGCTGAATGATTAGCTGAATGAAACTGTCATTGACAGCTGCTGTGAAAGACTCCAGGCTGGCCGCTGTAGGGGTGCGTGGCAGCGTGACTTTAGTCAACAGGCTTTAGGCCTGTAGGCCAGTCTATCACATACAGCTGACAATCCATCTGCTGTTCAACCCGCATGTGTCAGACTGAAATTCTTCTCATTGAATAAACGGATTAATGATTCATAGTCAAGGCCTGGAGAGATAACAGCTAATGCCTTAGCAGGTATTCACCTCACTAAAATCCCAAACAGTGCAAACAAATATATTAGACAGCCATAATTGGAATGCTGTACAGTTTATAAGCTCCCTTGCTGCCTTGTCTACGGAGGTTGAAATGGAAAAGGACGCTACATGGACGAGCTTGTATAGCATTGCAGGAAGGAGGCAGAATGTAAACTATTAACCCTTAGAACTCGAGCGGCGAGGAAGGCGAATCATCATCATGCGGTTTTATACTGTTTTACACCTTTTTTATTTGTTGATATCAGAGTTCTAAGGGTTAAATGTCTCTCAGGGGAACTATAGGACGTATACTGAGTGGAAGACTAAACCCAGGAAATGCGTCATAAACGCTGTGAGCAATAGGGACAATTCATGGAATGACAAGAAACAGACGGAGCAAGTCAAGCCCAAGGAAAAGGAGGTCACGCTCAGAGCGCATGGGAGTGGAGCCGAGCCAGAAACCCAACATGGAGAAGAGGTAACATCATCTATCTTGCTGTGGGACAAAAGACTCTTGAGGACCGCAAAGGGTAAAGAGTGATGGGCCAAGAGTAACCAAAGCACGTCTTCTGTCTCAAAGCATCCTTTTAGGCTGAAGGTCTGAAGAAGAGCCTTCACAATGTTGCTATTATAAAAGGCCAAGCAAGCAAACTGCCCAAGACCCATCACATAATAACCCAAAGCATCAGTGGAGCATTGTGGCAAAGCAAATATCTAGACTTGAGCTGACCCGTCCTCAGCTGACCCTGCCCTCCATTTCCTACGGCTGCTGCGTCTGACCAGCCTTCGGGTCACGTCAGCCGTAGAGCAGTGTTTTTGTGTTGCAGTTTGGGCAAACATTTGATCATATACAGAGACAAATATCTGTCTGCATTCAAGAGTTCAAGCGTGGAGGGGCCGGTGTCGATGGTGATGCATGAAACAAATCAATATTTTTGATTAGAGAAAGACAATGGAAGTTCATTTTTTGAGATTGAGAGCAGACGAAATGAAACAAACTGACAACTTGTTACTCAAGCAAACAATTCATGTCAATTAGGTTGCATCACTCAAATATCTGATTTATCCAAAATTTACTCTTGCGGCTTTTGTGGGGGGCCTGTCCTGCCCCACTGGGTCTTGGTAGATACATCGGAGGTCAACTAAGCCAGCAGTGATCGGCGATTCTCCACTTTGTCATTTTGCAATAATACTTCTTGGGATTTAGTGCTGTGGATGTTTATTTCTGTGATCCAAACAGTTAACAGTTAGGCCTCGTCCACACGGACGTTCGAAACGAACGCGCTCTGAAGGCCATAGGCGTTTTTGTGGCGTTTGGTAGCGACGCTTGATCGACGTCAGCAAGGCGTTTGACTGGCGTTAGACTGACGGCGTTTAACGCCGGCCTGACGCCCGATCTGTAGTTTGGTGTATTCACCTGTGGGGGCAGTAATCACTCTGTCCAGAGTGTTACACATGTGTCCCCTTGGTTACAGTGTAGTTGAAGGACTTCTGCGGAAATCTTTGCACGTCTTCAAAAAACACAAAAACGTCCCTTTGATCTGACGCTGCGCAGTAAGAGTGTGAACCCAGCAGCAGCGGCGATGTTTGTTCCTCTCCTGCCTGCGGCGATGTATCAGGAGGATCTTTATGCCGGATCAATGTCAGAAATTTTTGTAAAACGTGGTTATTCACAGTTGCCGTACAGAATCATGGGACATATTCGGTCCCCCAGAACGTCAACCGTACGCCACGTAAGCGCCACAGCGACGTTTTCTTCGCGTTGGTCGGGATTTTGACATCAAGAAAACGTCGCATGCGGCGTTTATTTGACGCCATCCGAACGCGCAGCCGGCCGAGCGCCGGTGCTGAACGCCCGTGTGGACGCTCTGATTTGCTTCAGTGAGCAGAAAAACGGGCGGCGCTCAATAGGCGCTCACCTGGCGTCACCAACACCAGAGAAACGCCTGGTTCAGACGTCCGCAAGATTTAAACAGTGTTGCTTTGTACAGTGTAGTGCAAGGTCTGACTGCTCATTTCAGCCTCTCTTAACCTAGGCTTTAGGAAGGTCATGGGTTACAGAGATGCTTAGTGAACATCAGCTCTCACTGTAGCTACCTCCTAGTGCAAGGATCCCAACTACTGGAAGGCCAGTGTCCAGCAGTGTTTGATTTCCCTGCTCACAGCTGGTTCAACTCCCAGGTTTAGTGCGTTAATTTGGGTTGGGGGGTCTAGAGGACTGGAGTTGGGGATCCCTGTCTTAAAGGAATGCTTGACAATGCTAACTAACAAATGAATGCTAGTTTGCTTTGCTACGCATTTAGTCTATGTTGTTCTTGCTTGACACACTGCTGACAGACGTAGCCTCGGGTGGCTTCTGATAGGGGCATGACAAGCATGAGCCATCTCTCCATCCCCCAGCACACACTGCCTGTCTCATCTGATTTGGGCATTGTGACTAATGTAGATTTAGAATGAGGGGAGACATTAATTAACTCCAGTTAACCTGAGCAGTGACAATAGCAGCGCCATTAGCTGCAGCTGATGAGCGCTTTCATGTAAACCTACCAACTATTTTCTGCGGAAAATTGCTAAATCCTCCCTGAAAAGTCACTAAATGCCCACAGCCACTTTCTGTCGCTGCCGGTAATGACATGGGCAGGGGGTGGATGGAGATTTTAATTTGGAGGATCGATAAGGTCCCAAACAACGCACACCACTCAGTGAAGTGTTATTTGCGTACTGTTTAGTAGGGCTGGTACAATATCACTTCTGCATGTCCGTGAGGATCTGCTGATATCAATACTAATCAAATCCCATTTTTTTTCACTCTTGTTAACAACTAAGCTGTCTGGATGCAGTTTGAATCCAAAATGCCTCCCTTCTTCCTCTAGAGGGTGCTATGTTCACATGCCTGAATCGCCAGTGGCTCTTTGTTAACATATTATATACTGTTTGGGCTCAGGAGCGTGTATTTGAATTCCCACCTAGTGCACTATGTAGGGAGCTGTCTGGGACACAGCCTTGCAACTGATCTGTGTTACTTGTGTCCTGACACACCTCTCTTTATGGTATGTTGCTCAAAGTTCAGTTAAGCATTTGCGTGGCAATTCAGTTATATCTGATCCACTGATTTTGGGCCGCGTCTGACTGATACAGATATCGAATCGGCACACTCCTATTATTAGGTGCAGCAATTATTATTAGGGGCAGCTGGTAGCCTAGTGGTTATGGCGTTCGCCCTGCGACCAGACAGTCCGGGTTCGATTCCCAAGACCGCTAGGCTCAGCTGAGGTACCCTGAGCAAGGTACCGTCCCACACACTGCTCCCCGGCGCCGTGTTCATGGCTGCCCCCTGCTTCACTTGGTGAATGGGTTAAATGCAGAGGAAGAATTTCGTGCTGTTCACACCGTGTGCTGTGGTGTGTTCACGTATGACCGAATCTTCACTTCAATTAGCCATTTCAGATGTGGCCAATTTGATCATCTGCCTCTTTTTTTGTGACTCCCTTCCACGGTAAGAAGTTAAGACATCCCCTTAATTATGGCTCTGTTTGTTCATTGCATGATTGCGGCATTCCTGGGCCACGGGAGCAGTTCTTCACTGCCAAACTGACCTTGGACGTGTGTGCGCTTTGGACTCAAAGAGAAAAAAAGGCAACAATTACGGACATTTTTGAAGGAAATACAAAAATGTGAACATTGAGGACATCTGACGATGGAAACATTCTGGAGCTCTCAGAACCACAACCACATTGAGCACAAAGCGCTGCTAGCCACTCCTGCGAATGCTCGAGTTAAGGCAAGGAATTCTACATCATTAACAGATAATTACAAGCCAAGGCTAAATACCACACTGGTTATTCACGAGTGCCTTAAAAGTTTGACTCCAGCAATCCCTGTAAACACAATGAAGGCCACTTATATGGACACTCAAAACCAACACACAAACAGCAGGAGAATAAATGAAGAGTCCCCTCCTCCAATAAGTGTCATAAGGCTTTAGAAAGTTTCTAAAGTCACAGTTCATCATAGAAGAGGAACCAATAACAGGTCGGTGCAGAGCCTAATTCTTGGCAGTAAATGATCACCTCCAACGCCTGGTCATGATGTAAGTGCTTAACGGCTTTGAGGGGATCGTGTGATGAGGCGGTAGGCCTCACTGGAGACATGTGTTGATGTTTTTGCCATCGGAAGCATCCTCCACCAGAGCTACGTGGTAGTCATTGGATAGAGTAAGGCGGGAGATGCAGCCGACCAGGCCACGCAGGTACGGCCTGCGGAGAAAGGCTTCATTTATTCCACCTAAAAGACAAACACCAGCAAATATTACCGACCATCGGTCTCTGACCTCACGGTGATGCAGTATGATACAGTTCTTATGAAAATGAGTCATTGTGTCATAAAAGAAAAAAAAAAAGAACATCCTGCACCCCCCCCCCCCCACCCCCCACGCATTAGAAAAAGGGCTGGACATTTATTTACTTAAATCCATGTATATATGCAACAAAAAATGAGATCTTCCATCTTATTCTGTCTTAATCCAACCAGTCACTGCTGTGTTCTCCCAACAGAACTCCTGAAGCTCTCACTGATAAAACATTCCTCTTCACAGCTACCCCTCAGCTGACTTACGTCTCTTTCTTATGCGAACCTAAAATGGTTAAAGAAGAAATTCTGGAGGAGATTAGATCATTTACTTTGATGTGGAAGAAGAAAAGTGATAGAAAATGAGTTCGTTTCCAAAGCTGGGGTTCAAAACTCCTAACTCTTAACAAAAACGGAAGACATTCCCTCTCAGATCAACAGCAGTTCGGTGAAAACCAAGCTCCACTATTGCTTCAGATCTGAATTAATCTTGGTTTTGTCCATTCTTCCACTTCCAGTCTGTGTCTAACAGGATGTGAAGTTACTGAGAAACCGAAGCAGACAGAAAAGATCATCTGTGCTAGAACTAAACTGGGCATCTGAGATTCGGAGATACTGATGCTTGTAAATTTGTTGTTGGGTTTAACTTTGATATCGAAAAGCAGAAAATCCAAGACTGAACGTTGGAGGAGAGGGGATCGTAATAAAGGCAACAAATGGACAAATTAAATACTGAACACATACACTGCAAAAACTCCTGATCTAACTAAGACTTATAATCTTATTTCTAGCATAAAAGTCTTCTTGTTCTTGTTTTGAGAATAATATACTGTATAAGAGCAGACTGTGTGAGATTATTAAGATTGTTTAAGGTGTTTTTTTCCATATTTCAAGAAATCTTATCAATATCTTACTGCACCGACAGAGAATTTCACTTGTTTCTAGTCTAAAGAGTTCTTTAAATAGAAAAAAATATCTTAAAACAATCTTTATATACAATATAAGAGCAAAAAAATCTGCTTTTATATAGTCTATTATTCTCAAAACAAGATCAAAAATAAGAAATAAGAAATAAGAAATTAGAAATAAGAAATAAGAAATTAGAAATAAGAAATTAGAAATTAGAAACAAGAAACAAGAAACAAGAAATAAGAAATTAGAAATAAGAAATAAATTAGAAATGAGAAATAAGAAATTAGAAATTAGAAATTAGAAATAAGAAATAAGGAATTAGAAATAAGAAATAAGAAACAAGAAACAAGAAACAAGAAATTAGAAATTAGAAATAAGAAATTAGAAATTAGAAATTAGAAATAAGAAATAAGGAATTAGAAATAAGAAATAAGAAACAAGAAACAAGAAACAAGAAATTAGAAATTAGAAATTAGAAATAAGAAATTAGAAATTAGAAATAAGAAATAAGGAATTAGAAATAAGAAATAAGAAACAAGAAACAAGAAATTAGAAATTAGAAATAAGAAATAAGAAATTAGAAATTAGAAATAAGAAATTAGAAATGAGAAATTAGAAATAAGAAATAAGAAATTAGAAATTAGAAATAAGAAATAAGAAATAAGAAATTAGAAATTAGAAATTAGAAATGAGAAATTAGAAATAAGATTGCAAGATTAGTTAGATCAGGAGTTTTGCAATGTGTTTCACTCTGTTTACACCATCATCCTCATTAACATTGCTCACCTACATACAGGGCCCCGCCGGTGTTGAGCTGCCTCATTCTGCCAGGGGATTTCCCCACTTTGGTGGTGGAGTGATCCACACTTAGTTTGCCCATCTGTCCATCTCTGAAGATGAGAGTAGGTGTTTAAAGCGGTTGAGACTGGTATAGCACCTGCTTCTCACATCTGCTCAATATCCATCTTTAGTGCGAAGTGTCTGACTGAGGCCGTTACCTGGCAGCTCTGATCCTGTGCCATCGGCCGTCGACGAACGTCCCACTGACTGAGAGTGTGCTGGCGCCACTGCCGAGGTTATAGCTGGAGGAGAGTCACAGTTAAGACATAAATACGACTGTACCTCATTATTACTGCTGTGATTCATCATTCCATCCTGTGCTTTTCTGAAAATGTCATGGGTAGCAAGAACACTAAGCACTGCCTGTGTCATAAACAACTATTATAGACAGTCTGTAAACAGCAGCAGCAGAAAGCTTGCATTATGTTTGCTCCTATTTAATAATAAAACAGGAGCTACTGTAAATGTCCAATTGTTCATACAAATTGGTAGAGTTTTATACAAGCCACTCAAATTTGACTGTATTTTTTTCACTGTGTATTTCATTGTGCATTATAATGTTATTGTCTGTTTTTACTTTGTTCTTAGTATTTGTTTTATCTGAACTGCTCTCTAGAACACTTTTTATTGTTCAATATTTTTACTGTGTACTTTTAAAAATATTACTGTATTATATACATTTTATTGTGCTGTTTTGAGCTTTAACTGCAATTTTATAGCAGTATGCTTTTACAGTGTTTTGTTTTGGGGTTTGTTTTTTTCTTTCAAATTTGTGGTACTTCCACTGTGTGAAAATATTACTGTATTGTGCTTTTCCAATTTTTTAAAAATGAGTATTTGCTACATTATACATTTATAATTAATTAATTTGTGTGACTGAAGTCCATGCTGCTGCAAGAAAACATCCACTGGCTCCAATAAAAAAGTTATTTAATGAAACCTATTATAATCTAATTTAATCGAAAACATTTTGGATACATTTGTCATGTCTCGGCCAGTGGCCTGTAGGGGCCACTGTTTTGTTTTTGTTTTGGGGGACTTTTATTTTGAATTTTGTGCACATTTATGTCTTGTATCTCGTTTCCAGCTGTCTTGTGTTTAGTTTGAGTGATTGTATTTTGTCATTGGTTTCTGTCTGTGTCATGTCAGGTATTTAAGTTCAGTTTATGTGGGCCTTGGTTGTCGGTCCATCGCCTCGTGTAGCATCGCATCTCTGTATTCTAACGTATCGGCCCTCGAGCCAGGTTTCTGTTTGCTTATGTTTTTGTTAAATAAAGAAATCACAGTCATGGAAGCCTGCCTGCATGTGATCATTGGGGCAAAGCACGGCGTCTTGACAACATCAAACACCATTGTGCTCATTTTACGTGTGGCCCTGTCACTGATTTTAGTCCAGTACACTAAACCAGACTGTGTATATGCATGAATACATTGGCATCCATGTCCATATTAGTTGTGTGATCTGAAAGAAACCTGAAGACTACGGCTCCAGCATGTAAAGTCAGAAACATGTAGTCACTGTTGGGCCGCATGGTGACATCGCCTATCCACATTAACAGGCCGTCCTGAGCTGTGCTTCTGAAATCCATCTGAATGTGAGTCCTGGAGCCTGACACTCTGGCGAGAGAAAAGACAGCAGAGATGATTAGAATTTTACTGTTCGTTTTTTATTTATTGATGCCTTTAGTGCACTAGTCCCTAGTAATGTCCTGATAACACTGTTAACGTTTACCTCTTCAGGACGTCTCTGCTGTCGTACATGAGGTAGCTCCTGCCAGTGAAGTGTGGAACCTCAACATCTGCAGTCACTGCTGGAGGGAGAACAGTGTACTATCACTGAATGGCCACCGGGGGGTGCAAATTCCCAAAGTTGGAGTTAAAACTAGACCGGTTTAGTGTTTTCATTTACGGCATTTATCTGACGCTTTTATCCAAAGCGACTTCCATTCCCTACCTATAGGGGGCAGTGTCTCCCTGGAGCAACTTAGGGTTAAGGGTCTTGCTCAGGGATCCAGTGGTGGTCTACTGAAGGTAGGATTCGAACCCATGACCTCTTGGTCTGGAGGCAAGTATCCTACCCTCTGAGCTACCTCCACCCCTTTCATGTACATATGAAAACAATCATTAGTACAAAAAGTCTGAAGGTAAAATTATTGGATTAAAAAATGACAATTAATGCCAAAGTAGACCCAAAACAGAAGCAACACTGCAGTACTGTACTTCACCACAGAGTCCAAACATATGGTTTTTGGTACCCATTTAAGAGAGCCACCAGCAGGACCTAATGGAACATATCCTCCTCCTATATTTGGTTACTCTTACAGCTGGGTGCATGGAAACCTATGTGTTGACCTTGGGGTTCATGAAGAAAGAAAAAAAAAGGGGGTTTTGTCGACAGGTAGCACTATGAGCACTGTGGTCAAATTCAGACCTCTCCTTTTTGTCCAGCCTGTTTCTCCCAGATATAACTGAGCTCAATTAAACATCAGTATGAGCTTTTGCGCTTCCTCAAATCTCAGATCAATCCTAAGTTAAGATCTTAAAATGCTTTTAATTATCTCTCACTGATCTAGTCCTAACATGCCTCAAATAATCAGGCCTCGAGATGAACTATAAGATCCAGAAGAAAACGAAGTGGCTTAGAAATGAGCCTGAAATTTGTGTTAGTGGCCAAACTCAAGGCAGTTTGCCAGTTATCTGAGCAGCTGACAGATTTGAGGTCAAAACTGAGACGCCTAAAGCTGATTTCTCCTAAAGGGGAAAAAATAATCTCTAATGAAACAACCTCGAATTAAGATGATGATTTATTTCTGACGAGACAAAGAAAAGAGTGTGGTGAGCAGCTGAGATGGTGTATCTAAAGTCCCGTTTTGCATATTTTTAATGGCATCCTGGTTCGGAAACCCCCCAAAATCCTGTCTGTTGGGCTCTCAACAAGCACTATTACCTCCCAGCCACTACTGGGACGGCATACTATCAGTAACATTAAGTAATGAATGGTATTTCCCACAGGTTAGATATCATTAAGATCCACCGCAGTGTCTGAGTATCAGTGCAAAAAGCAGCTCATGTCATCAGTTCCTAATGAGCAGCCCTGAACCGGTGCAGTGATTTACCACTCTGGCAGCGTTTGCCCTTATAACCCAGTGGGCAGTCGCACTCATAGCTGTCGTGTTTTGGCTGGCACACTCCAGCGTTGGCACACGGGCCGTCTGCACATGGGTGAACTGCATTCACCACGTTCACTCCCTCCACCGAGCCAGCAGTCAGACGAAGGACACGGCCATTCACAGTGACCTAGCAGGAGACACATACACATACGCATTTCACCCTCGAGCCTCCAAAAACGACAGTATGAGTGAAAGTGACCATTCGGTCGTACGCGAACACGCCACAGCACACGGCGTGAGCAGCACGAAACACTTCCTCTGCATTTAACCCATTCACCAAGTGAAGCAGGG
>JBBPDE010237791.1:0-12226 GCA_037974605.1 Nannopetersius ansorgii | reverse complement strand
TAAAATGGTTATATTACTTAAATAACCCAAATTATGTATATAATTGTGAGGAGCAGACTTTTTTGAGGGGCCCACTCAGTGTGGGGTATTAACAGCTTTCCTAAGATCCTTCCTCTAGCCTAGCTGTGGGGTAGTTAATGTTTACTATATTACTTTGTAACTCAGTATTGGTAAGGAGTTGACATAAGCTCTGTCACTGCAACCCAAGCTCCTCAAATAAATAAACCATAGAAGAGTGGTGTACTGGACTGCTTTCATCCTCCTGGGAAACCAGTGGTTTATTTTGCCCTGCAAAATATTTAGCAAATTTGAAACTTTTGCTGTTTGTTTTCTCTATTTGCTCAATTCCTGCACGTTTGAGAGAGTAACATTGAATCATTAGTTATTCAGTGGGAACATGAATTGTAGGAGCATGAAATATAGAATAGAAAATTTGTGTCAATTTGGGCCGTAGCTGGTTGTCAGATTGAGGAAAATCAATATGTGATGCGATCTGGGAAAACCTGTCAGATGCCCTTTTTTCAGGAAAGAGGAAAAATAGGTTGAAAAAAAGTGTGAAATTTGGTTTTCATTAAATTATTATTCTACAACATTATAATTATCTACAACATCTTGTCTATCATCAATATCTTGTAGAAAAATCACTGGTTTAATGTTTTTAAAAAGTGATTTAAATTGACCACTCTGTCCAAAAGTTATTTCCTACATTTGAAAACGTGAACAGCGTAAGTGTATGGAAGGCGGTTCACCTATCAAAGTACCCCATATAAAATGTAGTAGTATTAATAGACATTTTCCTATTAGTCAATGTGTCATGGTTCCTACCTGGGACAGTCTCCGACTGCGGCCATCAGGGGCCGCCAAAAGACCCTTAACTGTCCTACGGACTATTTACTACCTGATTTCCCTCACCTGGCTTTCTTCCCTCACCTGAATGTGTTCACCATCCTGATTATTTCTGGTTCCCCATTGGTCTGTCTTGTTTTACATCCTGTATTTATAGTTGTCTTACCTGTAGTTTGGTATGCTTGCATACACTCACACCCTCCTTATGATGTTCCTGTCTCCAACCCTACTCTGCCTCCTAGGTTCATTGTTCTCTGTAGATTCCTCTTCTTTGCACGTGTAAATAAAGCTCTTTGATTGCACTATGGACGTGTGCACCCGTGCCTCTTCATCTCCTCATCCCAGACGGGACATCAGCATGACAGAATGCAAACATCCCAGGTACGCAGTAAATCGTCCTTCTGAACTTACCGAGTGGGACTTCATGACGATCGACGAGAACGGAGTTGAATCCTTCGATCTCCGAGGATTCTTCCTGAGCCGTCATTTCGTCTACTCAGCCGAGATAGATTGTCTGTCGGACACTGTCTTGGAGGATGAGGAAGAGGCGCTTCTCTGCAGCTGGTATGTACCCTCTGATCGTTGTCCGTATCTGGACTCCGAAGAAGAGGAGGAATTCACATATGGCTGGAGTGGACGCCCCGAAGATCCCCCAGTAAAGATGGCACTCAAAGATGCTTTTCCTGAACACTACCAAGCTCCCAAAAACCGTAGAAACCGCGGAAAAGACGTCAAATCAAGCTCCCCTGCGTTACCACCGGCTTCAGATCATCTAAAGCCTCCTCAGATGTTAGAATCTCCTCTACTCCCTTACAGTCTCAGGTTAATACTAAACCCCTTCAGAACAGTTTCCTTCCCCTCGGTCACAATTTTCACCACCCCAATTGTGATCAACCAGTCCAACCCTGTTATAATACACACCTCCCTGATCAGATGAACCTTTCGCAGTTTTCTTTAGGACGACCCAATTTCACGCAGCCCAGTTTCACTCACTGTGTTTCCCCCCAGCTCAGTTCTCCCTGCTCCTATCATGAATCTCTTAGTTCGGCTCAATCCAGCTCCATTCCATTGACATCTCCTCAGTACAGCTCTCCCCATTTCAATCAGAACCACCTTAATTCTGCTCAGCCCAGCACTAATCACTTTGTGTCTCCACAGCTCAATTCTCCCTATTCCATTTCTAATTATCTTAGTTCTTCTCAATCCAATGCCACTCACTTTGTTTCCCCCCAGTTCAGCTCTTTCTATTCCAATTATGAACCTCTTAGTTCAGTTCCAGTCTATCCTGCCCAGTCCAGTTCAACTCCAGTCTATCCTGCCCAGTCCAGTTCAACTCCAGTCTATCCTGCCCAGTCCAGTTCAGCTCCAGTCTATCCAGCCCAGTCCAGTTCAGCTCCTGTCTATCCAGCCCAGTCCAGTTCAGCTCCTGTCTATACAGCCCAGTCCAGTTCAGCTCCTGTCTATACAGCCCAGTCCAGTTCAGCTCCAGCCATCCAACCCTCTCCTGCAGCGCACACTTCCAAACCCAAGCCAGCGGAACAAGCCATCCAACCTACACCGGCAGCGTGCATCTTTCAACCCAAGCCAGCAGGGCAAGTCATCCAACATACACCGGCAGCGCTCATCTATCAACCCAAGCCAGCAGGGCAAGTCATCCAACATACACCAGCTGCACGCTCTGCTCTACCCAAGCCAGTGGCACAAGCCATCCAACATACACCAGCAGCGCTCACCTATCAACCCAAGCCAGCAGGGAAAGTCATCCAACCAACACCAGCTGCACGCTCTGCTCTACCCAAGCCAGTGGCACAAGTCGTCCAACCTACACCAGCAGCATGCATCTATCAACCCAATCCACCAGAACAAGTCATCCAACCTACACCAGCTGCGCACATCTATCAACCCAAGCAAGCAGGGCAAGTCATCCAACCTACACCAGCTGCACGTTCTGCTCTACCCAAGCCAACGGCACAAGTCATCCAACCTACACCAGCAGCGCGCATCTATCAACCCAAGCAAGCAGGGCAAGTCATCCAACCTACACCAGCTGCACGCTCTGCTCTACCCAAGCCAGCGGCACAAGTCATCCAACCTACACCAGCTGCGCGCATCTATCAACCCAAGCCACCAGAACAAGTCATCCAACCTACACCATCTGTGCGCATCTATCAACCCAAACCACCAGAACAAGTCATCCAACCTACACCAGCTGTTCACATCTATCAACCCAAGCCAGCAGGACAAGTCATTCAACCTACACCAGCTGCACGCTCTGCTCCACCCAAGCTAGTGGCACAAGTCATCCAACCACCACCAGCAGCGCGCACCTATCAACCCAAGCCAGAGAAACGAGTCATCCGACCCAATCCAGCCAGACGCATACTCACCACAGACTCTCCTGTCAGAGTGGTCATCTGTTTATCTCCTCCTGTCAACCCGACTTGGCGCTTAACCCCAGACGTCTTGGCTCTCCTCAACTCCCGTCGCCGGTCTCTGCACCGGGTGGCTCCCGTCAACTCCTGTCGCCTCGGTGGTTGCTATACGGAGTCTGCCCGCTCCTCCTCCACCTTGGACAGTTTCTCCAGACTCTGCTTTTTACTCCCCCCCCCTTCATTTTAGATGAAGGGCTGGGAGATTCTCTTCGACGCCCTGGAGTTGCGCCTTGTTGGGGGGGGTACTGTCACGGTTCCTACCTGGGACAGTCCCCGACTGCGGCCACCAGGGGCCGCCAAAAGACCCTGAACTGTCATATGGACTATTTACTACCTGATTTCCCTCACCTGGCTTTCTTCCCTCACCTGAATGTGTTCACCCTCCTGATTATTTCTGGTTCCCCATTGGTCTGTCTTGTTTTACATCCTGTATTTATAGTTGTCTTACCTGTAGTTTGGTATGCTTGCATACACTCACACCCTCCTTATGATGTTCCTGTCTCCAACCCTACTCTGCCTCCTTAGTTCATTGTTCTCTGTAGATTCCTGTTCTTTGCACGTGTAAATAAAGCTCTTTGATTGCACTATGGACGTCTGCACCTTCATGGACGTGCCTCTTCATCTCCTCATCCCAGACGGGACATCAGCGTGACACAATGTGAGCTGCGTGGGAAATAAAAGGGTTTTTTTGTAAATCAGTCAGTTAGATGCAAGTCACGGTAACATCAGATGGCACTTCTAGACAGGAGAGGAGGGGGCGAGGTAGCTGCGCACCTAAATGAGCTGAATAGACTTAACCTCCTAATCCAAGAGATGCTACTGCCTTGAACGAGGTTATATTGGACTATTTTACATCCAGAGATGAGGATGATAGTTAGGACGACGGTGGAGGTGGGGAATTTACTGACAAGTAAGAGGATGCTATGAAGGTAAGCTAACTATTTTGATGGGCTACAAGTTTTTTTTACCTTAGTTGTTATACGGCAACTGCAGCACTAGGCAGCTGGTGGCCTAGTGGTTAGGGCATTCACCCTGTGATCAGGAAGTCGCGGGTTTGATTCCCAAGACCGCAAGGCACCTCTGAGGTTGGTACTGTCCCCACACACTGCTCCCTGGGCACTGTGTTCGTAGCTGTCCCCTGCTTCACTTGGTGAATGGGTTAAATGCAGAGGATGTATTTTTTGCTATTCACTCTGTGTGCTGTGGTGTGCATTACCTGAAGAACTTCTTCCAAAGGGTCTTGACACTAAAAAGCAACAGTACCTTTACAATGAAATTAGGGAAATTGTTGCAGAGGACCAACAGGACTTGGTTTTGATGAATACAAACCAAGTCTTGTTTGGTTCAGATGAATTAAGTGATTCTGGTTATGAACAGCTTTGTTAAGTGCGGCCAGGGTCCAGCTTTAAAAGTAAGGGTGTCTTTGTGCAGTTTACACTGATTTGTACTTTATTGTACATTGAATCAAAGAGTATACTGAATGCCTATAATCTGATGTTTGTTATATTTTCTATCATTTCAAGTGTGCCATGCCAAAAGTGACATTTTTAGGATATGTTTACAAATACATATTGAATGTTTTGTTAATTTTTGAGTGTTGTGTGATGCTTGGTGATGAAGTGACCTTTTTTGTTTTAAAACATGTACATTGACTAATTAATGTTTTACTAAAGTGAAGTAATTTGCATAATTATCTTCTGCTACTTTACTGCTCTGGATTCTATTTAGAATCCCCATGTTTAAAGTGTTTTTCCATCCCAAAAAAATCCTGGTTAGATGAATTTGGGTAATTATAGCATATAATAGGGAAATGAAATGAAAATTATGAAAATGTGTTTGAAAAGAGCTTGAAATAGACTTTCAGGTGGTATCAAAATCTCAAAAAGGTCAAATTT
Organism: Nannopetersius ansorgii; assembly: GCA_037974605.1. Taxonomy (NCBI): domain Eukaryota; kingdom Metazoa; phylum Chordata; class Actinopteri; order Characiformes; family Alestidae; genus Nannopetersius; species Nannopetersius ansorgii. Next base: position 7,053 of record JBBPDE010237791.1, on the reverse strand, counting down.
CCCAAGTTTCCCAGTTCCCATCACGTATGATCATGTATGTGTTGTTCCTTTGCTGGTTTGTGCATATCAAATTGGGATGAACAGAAAACATTCTTTGAGCATTTTTGAACAAATGTACTTACAACAGTTTTAGTGAAACTTATAGTATAACTACAGTTTCGCTTTCTATGGAATCAGATTTGTGTCAAAATGTTCAAACAAAACTTCCCTATGAGACTTTCAATTTCGCCGCTAGCTTTTCAGTTTCACTGCTGGCTTTTCAGTTTCACTACTGGCTTTTCAGTTCCGCTGCTGGCTTTTCAGTTCCGCTGCTGCCTTTTCAGTTTCACTGCTGGCTTTTCAGTTTCGCTGCTGGCTTTTCAGTTTCGCTGCTGCCTTTTCAGTTTCGCTGCTGGCTTTTCAGTTTCGTTTGAAGTTTTGGCACAAATCTCTCGTGTGGGCGGGGCTTTGACTCATTTGCCAGCAGGTATTTAAGTGACAGCTCCGTGCCCCGGGACTCTGCGAGATACCTGGGCTTTTTTTTGATACGTGGGCTTCTAAGACGGACAGCAGCAACTGCCGCCAGTAAGGATCACGTATGAGATTTGAAGCTCAGAAGCGTGTATCGATTATAAGGGGGCGTGGCAGATGAAGCCTCACTTTCTGTTTAAATGGGGGTGAATCCCGCCGGCGCTTTATACAGAATTTATACCTTTATACCCCCATTTATACAGAAAGCAACACTTGGGTTGAAGCGCTGACGTAACGAACCGAGGCTTTGTTTGTCATTGGTCACGTGGATTTCTACTTAGCCGATACACGCCTTGAAGCGAGGCTTCGTCTGCCACGCCCCCTTATACTCGATACACGCTTCTGAGCTTCATGTGCCCATCACTACAATTGACTAATCGTGGAGTTGATATTGTGCACAAATCTCATACGTGATCCTAACTGGCGGCAGTTGCTGCTGTCCATCTTAGAAGCCCACGTATCAAAAAAAAAAAGCTTGCGTATCTCGCAGAGTCCCAGGGCACAGAGCTGTTACTCAAATACCTGCTGGCAAATGAGTCAATGCCCCACTCACATGAGAGATCTGTGCCAGAACTGCAAATGAATCCTCAAGCAGCGAAAACTTAAAAAGGGGCGGAGTGACTGAAAATCAGCAGTGAAACTGAAAAGCCAGCAGCGAAACTGAAAAACTAGCAGCAGTGAAACTGAAAAGCCAGCAGCGAAACTGAAAAACAAGCGGCGAAATTGAAAGTCTCACAGGTGAGAATGAATATTGAATAAATTTTGTTTGATATTAGGGAAGTTTTGTTCTAACATTTTGGCACAAATCTGATTCAATAGCTTTCTAATGACCTCCTTAAAGGCAAATATATGTGACATCCACAGAGCAGACGCTAGAGACTGCAGTGGTGTTTTTGTTTGGTATTTATTTATGGGTCTCTTATTTTGAAATAGGTGCATGTTTGTTTATGTGTTCACACCGTTTTGTGTTTTGTTAAGTGATTGTGTTTACTGATTGGTTTGTCTGACAGTCTTTGGTGTATTTAACTTCCAAGAGTTCATGTTTCTTTTCTGGTTATCCATCACAAATACCCTCATGATACTCCATCCATATATTTCTTATTTATGTTTGTGTGCACAGGCCCTTGTGCCTATTTATGTTCTGTTGTGTAGAGTCTGTGTCTTTTTATAAATAAATACTATCTATGGAACCTGTGCTTCGCCTCACTCCCGAGCACGGCATGACGGGGCAATATAGCTAGTAAGCTAGCTTAAGTTTCTTCTGTTGTGCTGCTATTTGATTTCCTTTGTTCTAGATTGCTACTTTGAGTGCTTTGCTTGTTGGCTGCCTTAGTCCCTGGTGGGGTTAGCTTCATTAGCTTCTTTATCTTCATTGCAATCATGTAGACATGTCTCACCTGGTGTAATTAGTGGGAGCAGCTTATACTCACCTTCGAGTATAAAGGAGATACACTCCGCCACAGACACTGTCTACGGTCAGCTAAGTGGTCTGTGGAATTGCCAGTCCTGCATCAAGAAAGCTGACTTCATCACTGGACTGGTCTCTCCAATCTTTCCGCTTCGTGGCCCTCACAGAGACCTGGATCACTTTGGTTAACTCTACTTCCCACCAATCATCATGCCACTTGTCAGCCAGAGACCAGCCAGGGCTACCCAGTTTTTTTGGCTTCTCACCTCTCTCTATTGAGGATGTGGCATTGCTTCTGACGTCCAGCAAACAGACCACATCTCCGCTTCACCCTGTCCCATCCTGGCAATGGTTTGAATCCTAGCTTGATGACCGGAAGTACCAGGTTACATAGCAAGGCTCCCAGTCTGGGAGCTCCCTGTGAAGATTGTCCACTGGTGTATCACAAGGCTCTCTTTTCTCAATATACTGTTGCTCTTGGGGATGTAATAGCCTCACATGGATTTTCCTACCACTTCTATACAGACGACACTCAACTTATCCTCTCTCTCCCCTCCAGTGATGATCAGGTCTCGAGTTTCAACTGAGACTGTCTCGCTGACATCTCCTCTTGGATGGTGGCCCACCACCTTAAGCTGAATCCCAGCAAGACTGAGCTGCTTTTCATCAAAGGGAGCCCATCACCAAGCCATAACCTTATTGTGAACTCTGTTACCGTCCCCTCAAAGGTAAGAACTCTTGGTGTCAACTTTTCTTCCTGTCACACGCTGACAACCTCTCCAGAACGTGCAGATACCTTCTATACAACATCAGAAGAATCCAACCCTTTCTCACCACGGAAGTCACACAGTTACTCGTCCAGTCTCTGTTCATCTCTAAGCTGGACTACTGCAACTCACTTCTGGCTGAACTGCCAATGAAGGAAACTAGACCACTTCAGCTGATTCAGAATGCAGCTGCGAGGTTAGTCTTCCCAATCTTCCTAAATTCTCACACACCACACCTCTACTACAGAACCTTCACTGGCTCCCCGTGGTCGCTTGCTTTAAGTTCAAAACCTTAACACTTGCCTTCAAGGCTAAGAATGGACTTACGCCTCCTTACTTGTCGGCACTGATCAAGCAGCATGTCACTTCTCGTCCTATCAGGGCATCAAGCACCACTCATCTTGAACCTCCGTTGCTCAAAAGAAGAGGAAGACATGCATCAAGCCCCTTTTCGGTCTTGGCCCCCCAGTGGTGGAACCCCCAGTTGGTTGTGTGCTGGCGGAATTGGGGGATGATGATGGGATGTCTCTGAGGTAAGAATGTGCAGTGACTGAGCCATGTACAATAACCAGATCTGTTTTGCCCAGACTGTAGCACCTCCTCAACCAAAGCAAACCCAGGGGACCATGTTGACCTCAGCGTATCGCTCACCTCGCCTTTTACAGCAACGCTGACGACCATAATTTGTGTCCTTTTGAAAATGGCGCTTAATGCTTACCATACTGTTAAGCAGCAAGCGCCAATGAGTGAAAGCCCTCCACTGAGAGTTAATGTCCAATCACCGTTGTGGCTCCACCCACTCTCCCGCCCTCACACTGACGTAACTGGAGCGGAGCCCGCAGCTCGGCACACAGACGTGGAAAAAAAGAAAAACAAACAAGCATGGCCAGCACTGGCGAAACAGTCCAGAGGCAGAAGTTTGAAGAAGCACCGGCTTCGTACAAATCTCCAGGATGGAGTTTTTATGGGTTCGCTGTAGAATACAATGACCAGGGAGTCAAAACAGTTAATAGTAATGTCACTGTTTGTAAACATTGCCTAACACGTGTCCCATACGCTAATGGAAACATGAGCTATATGACTAAGCGTAGTACAAGAGATAATGCTTCCTGAATGGAGGACAGACTAAAAGGTATCCGTCTCTATTAATTTGGATGCTGATCCTTTCATGTGGTGGAGGACAAATGAGAGAAATTTCCTCCATGTTGAAAAAGTTGCACAACATCACCTCTGTTGTGAGAGGATTTTCTCCACTGCAGGACATGGTGTAAGTGCAAGCTGCTCTTGCCTTGCAGCTGAGTGTTGACAGGCTTATCTTCTTACAGAAGAATCTTATAATAGCAGAGGAATAAATACCCCAAGCCATAATGACAGTAATTGATAGTGAACTTTACATCGTGAATGTAGCTGAAGTACGTTTACTCTGAGTACTGTGTTGTATTTAGAGCACTTTAAGAGGCACTTTTATTTTCTCTTTTGTAAATTTGAATATTCTACATGTATACATATTTTAATCATGAGTAAGAGGCAGTTTATTATTTGTTTTTTTGTGTTATTATTTAGCACAGTGTTGCTGGAAATTGTTCAAAATAAAGATATAATTTTGGGAGAAAAAACATTGTTCTCTTTATGCACAAAACATGTACCGAAACTGAACCGAAACCGTGGCCCAAATACCGAGGTGGGTACCATGGGATACCTGTACCGTTGCATGCCTATTTGAGACGCACCAAGATCACGAGCAACATTTGACTGCCTGCCACCGACCCGAAGGTGCGCCATGGCCAGGTGGCACTGCTCGTCCGTTAAATGATGTTGTGTGTTCATGGCGGTTTGAAAGATGAACTTGGAATGACTTACTGACAATAACAGCTTTTTATACCCACAGAATGATGAAACTGACGCCACATTGAAAAAGGTTGTCTTTTGGTATTGGCCCCAATATAAGGCACACCTGTACACAATGAGACCATTACATGGAAAACACAAAATGAGGTGTGTCTATCACCCCAATACAATTGCCTCCCTATCCCAAAAATGTCTGAAGGGAAACCAACACCGTATGTGTGACATCCACTATGTCTCTTATTGTGAGTAGTGTAAGAAACTTACAGGCCAGGAATAGTTGCAGTGTTCTTGATACATTGACAAAGATTACCTTGTCTGTTGAGCTGGTTATTTAAGACTTTGAGGCCTGAACAGTGGGGATGATACACTTTTCTGTACTTTTTAAATGCATGTTTTGAGCTTTTATCTGTTGTGTGGACAATGTTTTTTGCTTAGCTCGTTAATCAAATAGCTGGCATGTTTTCTGCATCTGACACAAGGAAAAGGATAATGTACACTTTAACGGGTCCCAGATCTCTTCTACTGTATGTCGAATTTATAGGTTGATCATAAGCGGACCTTTTGTACTGTTTGAGTAAAGTGATGCCACTTTAGGGCCAAGTGATAGTCTGTTCTAAATGTGCCATTTAGACTTTTATTGGAATGACAACATTACTTTGTAAAGTTGTTTTAAAGCTGTTTCAGGATGGTATAAAATCTCTTTTATAACAGCTAAGTATTCTTACTTATTAACATGTTGTTGCATTTCTTTCAGCTCTGTATATTTTGACTGACATAGTTCAGTGTAAATTTGGCTGTGGAACAACTGTACCACTGCAGTAGGGAGGCTTTAGACAAAATCAATAATCAATGCTTAGTATTGAATACCTTTGTGTTGCTGCTGTAAAGAAGAATTTGAATTTGAATTTGGTTGTCTATAACGTCTGACAGAGAGGCCATGCCCCTGGAGAGCTTCTCAGCCAAGGTTTGCTGCTAACCCAATAGGAAGTGTTTGAGAAAATGTACTTGGTGTTGCTCTACCTGCTTATAGAAGAGGAGAGGGCTTGAAAGAGAGAGTAAGCAGACACGAGGTTTTGTTTTGTTTGATTCAAGTTTATGTCTTCTTCCTTTGGGGTGACTGAGTAGTCACTTTGATCTCCATTGTGGCCATGCTTCTGTAATCCAAATGAATTTATTCAAAGGACTTTACTTTTGAAAAAGTTCTCTCTCCATAATCAAAATCCTTCTTTTTCTCTGGACCTTTTTTGAGTGGAATGTTGGATTGCTCAAAGCAGAAATTTCAAGTACAGTATAGAACTTGCATACCATGTTCAACTTCTGCTTAATTCTTTGTTGAGTCAACATGTGTTTTGTAATATTTTCCAGATCTCCAGCTCATTATAACGTAGTGACCATGTTTTTTTCCCCCCTGGATAACATTCTGCATCAGTAAGGGCTTTAGCTTTAAGCTGGCAATGTTTAATCAGTCCAGCAGGTGAAGGCATTTATGAACTCTCCTCCCTGCCCTTTGACTTGAGTGCATTTTCTGCATTGCTTTATTTTTTTGACTCGCACATTGGGTCACGTCCATGGCATTTTCACACATACGTATTAACCCTTTGAATTCATCAGGGCATTTTTGCCTGCATAAGCAGGTTGGGTTATTTTTGTTCCCTTTCTATTGCACATTTGCTCTTGTCCCACATTTAACTTGTTTGACAATAAATAAGAGTTTGTTTGTGATGTCAACTAGAATTCTCTGTGCGGACTGTAATGGGGCAGATTGTGGACCTATAATCACACCATTCCAGCTTCTCATTTAAAAGTGCTCTGCTGCCCTGTTTCAACTGAACAATTCTTGTGAATTCACCTTACAGAAAGATAAACAGGAGAACCACACTGACAGCAGACACTCAGTGGTCTAATCTACTTTCTTAATCTTCTAATTTGATTACCTGTCACCTACAGAATATCCCTGTAGTTCAGGCAGTGCAGGGATATTGCTTGAAATATGTTCCTATGTCAGGTGATATAGCCTTTTGGAAAAAGAAAGCATGATAATTTGTACCTGTAATGACACTGGGGTGTCTTTAATGTCTCTGATGAGTCTATAATGTGCGCAGTAGCCAGGCCAAAAATGATTGCAATATGTACAGTGGGGCAAAAACGTATTTAGTCGGCCACCAATTGTGCAAGTTCTCCCACTGAAAAAGATGAGAGAGGCCTGTAATTTTCACCATAGGAATACCTCAACTATGAGAGACAAAATGAGAAAACAAATCCAGAAAATCACATTGTCTGATTTTTAAAGAATTTATTTACAAATTATGGTGGAAAATAAGTGATGTTTTTGGGCTGTCGCTGGGCAACACGGACTTTCAACTCCCTCCAAAGATTTTCTATGGGGTTAAGATCTGGAGACTGGCTAGGCCACTCCAGGACCTTGAAATGCTTCTTATGAAATGCCTGGTGCAGGTCTACAGTTTTGTTTCTGGTGTCCTTTGACAGCTCTTTGGTCTTGGCCATAGTAGAGTTTGGAGT
>JBBPDE010237762.1:0-12228 GCA_037974605.1 Nannopetersius ansorgii | reverse complement strand
AAGGAAAGGTTTGGTGAAAAGTGTTCAGCCTCTATACACGCTAATTCCTTCCTACAGCCCTGGGGGCTAAGCCCCCCCTTGTCCTTCCGTCCTTGTGACGTCCCTGATTCTTTTTCTTTCAGTTCAGCCTAAAATGCTGCTGTGGTTGTAGTAAATTGTGAAGTGTCCATTTGTCACAGCACACAATTGTTCTGTGTATTTAACTTATTCACCCAAGGGAAGTAGTGGGCAGCCAGGGCTGCAGTGTGTGGAGATACTTTGCTCAAAGGTGCCACTAGTGCTCCTGGAATTCAAAACCACAACCCGGATCGCAGGACCAACTCCCTAAACCCCAAACCACCAGCTGCCCACTTAGTTGCTGATCAGTAGTTACTGGTCTGAGTAACCAGTATTTTAACTCTCTTTCAGTTAAAAATACTTTGAAAGGGCAAATAAATAGAATAAACTAAATCACTGCCTTCACTGGTTGTATAGTGCAGGAACTCGTGTCCTCGCATCTGGTTATCTTAAGGTAAATTCATGTGCAGATTTTTTAAAAACATGCCTATGTAAATTCCTCATTAAGATGTGATGAGTACTGTGATTGCAGAAATGTAAAAGAACAGCTCAGGAATGGTGAGAAATTCTCTTTTGACACAAAGTTAGAATTTGCTGAATATGTGCAGTGACTGTTAGTATGTTATTTTTCTAGGTCTGGATAAAGGGGTTGGCATTTTTCCATTTGACAGGTTAAAGGGGGTCTGCAGGAGGGCCTGCTTAGGGACAGAATGGTTAAGGTTGGAAATTCTGATCATTGTAGTGGTGTATAATTAAGGCTGGTGATCAGGTCAACCGGTGAGCTCCGCAGTGTCGACTGATATTAGCTAGATTATTCATAGCAGAAAAGAAAAAGGTACAATAACAGTAAACCAAAAAGAATAAGATAAAAATGAATAAAGCTACTTTTTAGCAATGCCACACATTGGCTATTTCTTATTCTATTGGTTCTTTTTTTCCATTCTTGTCAGATATTTAATATTTACTGATTTTTTTCACTTTGGCTTTTCCCATGAAACACCATTTCTGTATTCTTGGTCCTTCTTTTTTCAGTAAACAGCTCACTGCTGCCCTCCAGTGGTCACAATGAGGGAGCTGTAAAGACAGATATTTGGTGCTGAATTTACACAAATTAATATGCATTCTAGGAATTAGGGAAACAAATGGATTAACTGATTAGGTCTCCAAGCAAAGCAGTGTTTAATCTTTAATGTTACACTGTTTTAGAAATACATTATAATTTATTGTGCACACCACTTCAGAGTAATCCAAAAAATCAGAGATTATACACCGTGACTTCATTTACGGGGCCGGGAGGCCTGATAAACTGCATTGAGAACACCTGTCACACTTTACACCATCAGTTTTGACAAGCGCAGCAGCTTCTACCAAAGATTTTCCAAAGCTTCCTTTCAGAAAGAAATCGACTGCATAGTCTTTCTGTGCTGAAACTGTAAGGACTGAGACATTAATACTGTTTAAGTAACTGCTGAGTAAACCATAACGTTTTAGGCTCATTGGCTATAGAAGGAGTGATAATAATTGCATTTAAATAAATATCTGAACAACCAATGATGAATGATCCAGTTAATATTAAGGCTCTTCAGTGCACTTCATCAAACGTAGCTTTCGGAGTCTGTTAAAAGAAAATGTACACGAGTAAAACCATTCCGTAAGTCAGAGTGCATTTTGTAAAAATAGGACAACAATGTAGTATTTGCCCAGATTTCCAGAGCTCACAAATGAACTGCAACCATTTTCAGGCAAAATACACTCGTTAGAATATTAGACAGTGAAGCAATGCCTCAAATAAAACCCAACATCAACTGTGCTTACAGTAACACAATAATTTAAAGTGTGTTTCTTTAGCCTGCTCATCTAAACCAGCACTTTATTGCCATTAAAATGTGTCCTGGCTCTTTCAAATTCAAATCAAATCACAGTGCACTATCATTAGTCACTGCTTTTCAGTGAATAAGTGAATTTCAAAGGAAAGCTTTAGCAGAAAAAAAAAAACTTCTGGTCCATCAGCAAGTAAATTCAGGCTAATCTGGCTTCTTTAGTTCAGCACTGGAACTGAGTCTAACAGTAGTCAATAACTGTATCCATAATTATACATCACAAAAACTACTCTCGACTTCCTAAAATCACATCTCGCTCCACATTAAGGCGATGCAGACTTGTGGGCGTGGTTTAGGACACATTTTGACTTCTTGTGAGCTATTAAAAAAAGTTTTTTTTAAAAACTATTAAAAAAAAAGAACTTCTACAGACAGCAATTGTAGACAGCAAGGCTGCAGAGGACTAGTCTGTGACCAGATTCCTCTGTATTTGTTGTTGCCACATAAATGGATTCTAAATCAGCAGCCCTACTCCCGAGGTGGTTTGTGATACAGTCCCTGTTGTGTGAAAAGGCCTGCTATATGTAGTTTGTTCATTTTATATCTCACAGCGAGTCTTACTGGGTCCTAAACCACACCCACAAGCCTGTTCCACCTGGATGAAGCACTGAAGCAATATCTAGATTCCACAAAGGTCCTGGCGGGTTGCCTATCGGAGATGAAAAATTGTGCAAATCGAAAATATCGCCAAACTATTCCTGGAACAAACACAGCATAGTACCTATGCATCAAGTGCGATGTCCAGACTAGGAGTGTTGTATAATTACGGAGCCAGGCAGCCTCCCTTGTAAAAGTGCTTATATGCGGTGGAGTTGACACGTCTATGTTATATTTGGCACATTTCCCACATTTATGAGATGCATGAGTCCCAGTACAGATATGCACTGCATTAAATATATTAATGGCACACAAAAGAATTGGCTTAAACCGTTCTCCAGTTTCTCTGCGGTCTCATTTCTACAGTACTTCTTATCCGCGCTAAAACCCTGTTATCAAAAGTTAAGTCACATAAGTAGAAAGGAACATTAAAAACCCTTTTGTGAGAAGATGGGGGTAGTTCAGTCCTGATCTAGTTTGGCTGTTATGGGAATGATATGTAGTGACGGAGGCATCTCCTGATGGCTGAGTGGTTGTTGAGGCAAAATGTGACTGTGGGTATATACTGTAGTTATAATGCGGACTGTTTGGATCCAACCTCAAGTGCCCTCACTGCTATTATAACTGGATGCGAGAGACATTGGCTTTCTTAGTGTGTTACAAATCAGTAGTAGAGCAAAAAGGGAGTTGGCATGCTCTGTAGCTGCAGTTCAGATTCCCACACCAATCCAGCCTCATCTGTCTCAGTTCATTTAGACCATCCTTCAGCACCCGCTGGCTCCAGTCAATCAGGCCACTTTAACTGAGAACTCATTCAGTCTGACCGAGTTCATGAAAGCGAACAGCGAGTGGCCTCTCAGTGGTGGTAAATGGCACCATTTGAAGAGCGAGTGTACTGTCGGTCCACATGGTCGCGTGCTTTAAGCAGTTTCTTTGGTGAGTGCAAGGTCAGCATGACCAGAGAAGGACACGTCTGTCTCCAGCATGCCTGCTCCCACAGACCAGCTTCAGATGACTGTATGTCTACCACAGCCTTTTTCTTCGCTTGTCAGTGGGGCCCTGCTCACCAGCGCCCTTAGTCATAACGGTTTGTCAATGACTGAGACACCTGGAATGAAGTAAAATAAGTGAAAACATATCAATACACAGCTTTGTTCAGTTTGCAATTACAAAACACTGTTTAATAGGGCTGTAACGGTACATGTATTCGTAACGAACCGTCACGGTACACGGGTCACGGTTCGGTACATGATTTCTTTCGGAGAATACACGGTACGACGGAGAAGACGTGATTGAAGTAATACGGAATCACAGAGGGACCAAAAAACACAAGTAAATCATAAACCTGGGTCGTAGTGTGGTGCAATAGTGCCACCTACTGGCATAACACTTACACATACATGAAAATATAAACAAGAGTGTGTGTTTACTGGTTAATACACTGCTGTTTATTTAAAAGAAACGAAAACAAACCAAGCCTCATTCTTTACAACTTCTTAACTTTGCTGTATCATGAACCGTACCGAACCATGAACCCAAAACCGTGTACCGTTACACCCCTACTGTTTAAACATATCTACAGGAATCCCCTGCCATTCATTGGGGTTATGTTGCAAGAGCACCCATGTATAGTGATAAACCGTGATGCCTAAAAATGCCTATTTTTACAGTATAAACTCTAAATATTCCCCCAAAAGACTTTAATTACATTTTAAACTCAGCTTAATACATTAGCCTTAAAAAGGGTAAAAGTAAACCCCTATTAACCCCTGCAGTGCTAGAATGGTACCCCTGTATAGACTGTACTGTAATCCATGCAGATGAATTTTCTTTGGTATAAGCAGGTAAATACAGTAAGAAATTAAGTTAATTTACAGTAATAAAAGTACAGGGCTTTAACGAAGAACAAAACGAAAAACACGAGAACACATTTGAGACTGGCTTCACTGGGGAAATTCTGGACTGCAGCTGCGTCAAAGGGCAGCAGCCAATCAGCAACAAGGAGAAATAGAGTTTGCTACTTTCAAATCCCCCGTCTCCGAGTACAGCAGCATTTCACCATCCGAAGATGCGCTTTCTTTGTGTTCTCTGAACAGTACCAAAACATTGTTATTTTTATTATGTAGCTAATATTTAAGTTAATATTTATGTTACAAATTTAGTAAATTATATTTTTCTTAATAATTTAGCACTACAATACATAAAAATATATTGCCACAAAAAAAAACACCCTTGTCCTCGTGCTGGGTTTATGTGCTTAGCAACCCAGCACAAGGACAAGGGGGCGTGGCGAGCATATCTGCACTTTCTGCGTTAGTGTGGGGGTTTCAGTGAACTGTTATTAGTTCGGTTCTCAGATATCTATATATACAAACACACACAAAATGTCTATCCATGTATCATTTATCATTTTCAATCTTGCTCTTTCCAAAGCCTTAAGTTCTGAGCCTCTGAGTCGACTAGGAACGCTAGTGGCCCCTGACTGAGGAGAAAAGTGCCATTCACTCAGTAACACTAAATCCAGGCAAACTGGCACTGAGCAGCAGTCTGTTCACAATACATGAGCAGTTATCAAGGTCACAGAATTCAAAAACGTGTCACCGACTGGAAAATTGGGGTTAAAATCAAGTAGACTTACACTCAGGCTAACAAATGCTAAAAAACATCATTATTTGTATTATAATGGCTATGTTTAATTGCTGCGCTTGATTACACCCACTGTTTGTGATTAAAGTCATGTAGTGTAGTGAAGGAACATTTCAAATCTGAAGTTAATGGACAGCAATTGAAACTGACCTGCATAACTGCGTCCGTTGCTCATGTTGGTGGGAACGAGACTCCATTTATCTGTAGCAGGGTTGTAGTACTCCACAGAGGATAAGTTACATGAGCCATCATCTCCACCAATAACATACAGCAGGCCGTTTATTGCACACACTCCTGCACACAAATACAGTCAAATTAGAACCTGCAGTTAACCGTTCACTATTGCTTAATACACAAAGGCATGTGCAATCCAATTCACGTAATAAAATCTTCATTAACTACGCTAGAAAAACTTAAGACTGCACTTCGTTTAGGAATGATTACAATTATTCAATTAATTTTAATTATTTCATTCATGAACATCTTAAAATCATTCACAAGCAGTTCTAAATAAAAAGCAACAGTGAGCTGATACCTGATCGTTGTAAATATTGTGATGTAGTAAACCGCGTCCCTCAGCAACTCACTCTTTTAACTGTTTTTACTTGTGTATTCATCTCTGACTGACTGTTTCTTTCTGACAGGGTTTGTAATGGTGTGTAACTCCAGCAGTAACTTGGTTAAGTAGCTGTTGTTGATTTAAGTATGGCTTTACAGGTTTAAGGACAGTTGTGGACTTTAAGTGCTGATGTACGTCGCTCTGGATAAGAGCGTCTGCTAAATGCCGTAAACGTAAACTGCGTATAGTGAAAACACACAGTGTTTTGGTTTTAAAAAATTCCTAAAGATGCCTATTTTTATAGTGTAAACCCCAAATCTGCTCCCAGAACACTTTAATTGCATTTTAAACTCAGTTTAATGCCTTACCCTTAAAGAAAATGTAAAGGTATTCGCTTCTTTTAATTTAAATTCCCCACAGAGATATGCTACTTGGAAGGTCGCTGGACAAAAGTATTGGGACACCGCGGCGAGGTGAATGGTTTTCAGGGAAAAACCCCTGATCAAACTGTGGAGTTGGAAACGTCTGAGTGCTTTCCCTACCGAGATATGCAACTTGAAAGGTCACGGCACAAAAGTATTGGGACACGCGGCGAGGTGAACGATGAAAAATGTGTGGAGTTTGAACTGTGTCTGCACTGCACAGAAATCATGTTTGGAGCATGGGGGCTCACAACCCTAGTGTGGAACCCTTGTGTGAAAACATCCAGAAAAAATAGATTTATTGCCACAAAAAAGCAAAAAAGGCAGATGATATTTGCAGTTTCTGTGTTATTGTGGGGGTTTCCAAATTAAACTATAAGTTCTATTTTCCAAAAGAAATCCGCGATTCTTGATCCGTGTAAAACGGGGGGTTAATCCCAAATGATGGAGAAGAGAAGAGTAAGAATGTGGGTTCACTATTTGGCAAGCAACAGTTCACTGCTACATTTTTTTACTGTTATAAAGGCTTATTAACAATTAATATGTTCATGACCCAATAACCATCAAGACAAATTCACCTTTCATAAACCCTTAGTAAGGCCCGTCTTATTGTAAAGTGGTACTGAAACACTTCCAAAACTTCAAACAGAGCTCAGAACACTGTTGGATTAATGACTACTTCCTACATTGGAGGAAGCTTACCTGCATTCCTCCGGCACATATTCATGTCACACACCTGCCTCCATGTGTTTGTGGCTGGGTCATATACCTCCACACTCTTCCTTACCAGAGGACCATCATGCCCTCCTGCGGCATACAACTGGCCATTCAGCACTCCAACTCCTGCGCACATATGCACAGCAAAATACATACAATTAACAGCATGTTAGTTTAGGAATGTGTGTTTCTCGCTCAACAACAGAGAATTTCATGTCTACACTACGTATTTGTTGCACATGCAACCCCAGGTTTGTATTTCAGAAGCATATTATTTCAGCCTGTACCTGCGCCACTGCGTCGGGTGCTCATGTCAGCCACGTAGCCCCATTTATTACTGACTGGATTATACTCTTCAACGGTGCTCAAACACTGACGGGATGCCCCATCATAACCCCCCACCGCATACAGTTTTCCTGGAAACACACATCAATGCCTTAAACCAGTTTCACAGCATAAATCACAGTTTATTTACAAATTCCAGATCCATGGCTGGTTTTCACGTTAAAATAAATGCAGTGCTTGCAAATTTCCAAGGGCTTTGAAAGATTTGTCCAAAACATAACCAAATAAGAACAAATGTCTCTATGGCAACAGTGGGGCCTTCAAACTGAGTGGTTTAGAGAAAGACATTTGAATTGAGTGCTTACCATCCACCACTCCTACACCCACACTGCTCCGTCTGGTGTTCATGGGGGCCACAAACACCCACTCGTTGATCTTGGGGTTGTATGCCTCCACTGAGGACAAGCCTGAGGAAAGGACGGACCAAGTGAGTGTGTGCATGTGTAGCAATACCTACATTAGAAATCACACAAAAACAAGACAGATACACAAAGACAACAACTCATACTGCAGATTCTCACTTATTTAAGTCCATGTCTTGGTCCAGACGCAGTCGGTTATAAAATACTACCATATTCCCGTGATATTACTGTGCCATGCTGTAACAGGTGAGGCAATAAATATCTTTCATGCATCTATGAACGCACTGATACCCATTTCTGAATGAAAACCCAGACATTCGGAAAAAAAATATAGGACTGACGAGAAGAATAACAGCACCCGCATGTTTGAAATGCACATTTGTATGTGAAGTTACGCTAATAACAAAGATGGAAAATGCTGGACCATAATAATACAGAATGGAAAGGCTAGCTGTACCTGTACTGCCGTCAAAACCTCCGACAGCATACAGCAGGTCTCCAAGCACGGCTGCCCCAAGAGTGCTGCGGCGCTCTTGCATGCTGGGAACGGCACTCCACTGGTCCCTCACTCCGTCATACACATCCACCGTTCTCACACGCAGAGAACCATTAAAGCCCCCCACAGCATACACCTTACCAGCCATGAACACCACACCTGTACAATATATACACAAAGGACCAGCGCAATAGAAAGGCGAACTGCAGAGTGTAGAGGAACAAAGGGAACAAAGGGAAGACTCACCTGCTCGGCAGCGCCTAGACGGTAGGTCTGCCACCTGGTACCAACGGTCTTCCTGGAAGTCGTAACACTCAACACTGCGGATGGCCTTAGGGGCCTGACCTCCCACCACAATCATCACCTGGTCAGGGGAAAACAAAGGAAAGATGCTATGTCTTCAAAACTCAGCGTTACGTAGGGCTCACAATTACAGCTAAATGGTTGTAGGACATTAGCAGATACCCTGGCAAAAAGAGCCAGGTATATACCTTAGGCAGGCTCACTGGTGTGCGTGGCCGCGTCCTGTCTGTCTTTATCAGGTGTCGCTGGTCTGCAGGTAATAGGTGGTACTTCATGGCTTCAATGAGAAAGTCTTTACATGTGTTGTTGTTCTTGATCAAAGCCTCTTCCTCCACAATCTGCTCAAATACACATATCGCTCAATATAGCACAGGCAATAAGGACACATTAAAAATAACATTAAAACCACTGACAGCTGAAGTAAAGATCACTGATAAATGACACCTGTCAAGGGGTGGGATATAATAGGCAGCAAAAAAAAAAAAAGTCAAGCATTAGGAAATGAGTGACTGACCAGATCCAAATTGTAATGGCTAGATGACTGGCTCAAAGTATCTTGTGCGGTGTCCCACTATGCGATGGTTAGTACCGACCAACAGTAGTTCAAGAAAGGACTAGTAAACCTGTGAAAGACTTGCGGGCGTCCAAGGCTTACTGGTGTACACACAGAGAGAAGGTTAGCCCATCTGGTCCAGTCTCACAGAACAGTTAGTGAAAATGTCTGAAAAAGTAAATGCTGGCTCTGATACAAAGGTGTCAGAACACAGCTTGCTGTGTATTGGGCTACGTAGCTGAAGACTGCAGTTTGCCCAAGCTAAACCCTGTCCACCAGTGAAGGCACCTGCAATGTGCACATAAACATCAGAACTGGTTTACGGCGCAATGGAAGAAGGTGGCCTCGTCTAATGAACCATGTTTTTCCTTTACATAATGTGGACAACCGGGTGCATGTGCATCAGGGAAAGAGATGGCACCCGGATGCACTGTGGGAAGAAGGCAAGCTCACAGAGGCAGTGTGATGCTGTGGGCAATTCTGTTGATTCCTGGCATTCATGTGGATGTTACTGTGATATGTATCACCTACATAAACATTACTACAGACCAAGTACACCCTGTCATGGCGACAACATTCCCTAATTGTAGTGGCCTCTATTGGAATAATGCTCTGCTGCACAGCAAAACTGTTCAGGAATGATCTGAAGAACAAAAGCTCAAAGTGTTGATTTGGTCTCCAGTTTCCCCAGATCTCCATTTCATTCCATTCCAATTTTATTTCTAAAGCACATTTAAAACAAGTGAGTTGTCGCTCTCAGTCCAATCAAGTATGTGCCGGACAAACTTTTCTGATCCATGGATTTAATGGATGTGCTGCCAAACAAGGCACACCTTCAGAGATCTTGCGGATTCAAAAGTTCAGAGCTGTTTTGGTGGCACAAGGAGAATCTATTGAATATTAGGCAGGTGGTTTTGTGTCATAGCTGATATGTGTACAGGAAATTTCTAGAATTCTAATGAAATAAAAACAAAAATGTAACCAAATAACACTGTATATGCAAATAAAATTGCATAAAATTGTATCAAATTGCCTACCTGAACCAAATAATCTCGTGATAATAGAGGTAGTCGAACATGCTCCATGAGTTTTGGCATGTGCTCTAAACGTGCTTCCTTGTCGTGCTTTATCCATGCAACCATGGCTTCAAAAACCTGAGGGAAAAAAATTTTTAAAGTAGGTGTAAGCTCTAGCATTCCTTGCTCCATGACGCCAGAGTCACAGAGCTGGCTCCAATAGCAGAGGACAGCTGGCAGCAGCTAAGTGCATGAACCCAAGAGAAGAGACGGAGCAGCTAATGGCTCTGACTGATGCACAGCTTGTCTCCTTCTGCATCACAGAATTACGCTGACCTGCGACTGTTTATGACAGAGCCTTCAGTCAGCCGTCTACTGAACAAACTAAGCGTACCAACACCAAAGTGGGTGGTTACACGGCAAACACAAGCTCTATACAACAGCGCGGCTACCTGATACCCATCACTTATTGATTTTCTACCACTTATTTCGATAATTAATCAAGTAATTAAAGTTTCTCTCACCAAGAAGAATAACAATGCACAGTATTTTGCAATGACATTATGATTAGCATAGAGTTAGACTACTTCAAGTCAAATGTATGTTTCTTACTGTAATGGAAGAATAGAAGAATTAACATTAAGATTATCGTCACTACTATCATCAAACTGCCAATGAATCACTGTGAAGGGACATAACAGATGTTTATACTTCAACACAAATATGAAGGTCACCTTTTCTTCAGTGGACACGGTCAGTTTGTCACTGGAGATGAGGCTGCACACTTGCTGCAAGGAAAGACTCAAGAACTCCTCTCCCAGCATGACCTCTGAGAAATGCTGCTCTGTTCAGCAGACACATAGAGCAGGAGCACACACATGTACACACACACAGACAAATGACTCAGCGGATTTATACTCCAGATCGAAAACCACATGCTTTAAGCGGAACAGAAATAAAAAATTTTTTAAAAAAAAGCTCACCAGCATAAGCATGGGCATGGTTCAGCAAGTCAGTGCAGGCGTGCAGGTCGGCAAAGGCACGAATGCCCAGGCAGTTGGTGGGGTGT
Source organism: Nannopetersius ansorgii (assembly GCA_037974605.1). NCBI lineage: Eukaryota > Metazoa > Chordata > Actinopteri > Characiformes > Alestidae > Nannopetersius > Nannopetersius ansorgii. Next base: position 1,206 of record JBBPDE010237762.1, on the reverse strand, counting down.
AGCTGAGCCTGCAGGAACTCACAGCATGCCTGCCTGACATCCATCAGCTGCAGCAAACTGGCTGCTGGCAGCAGTACCTGGGCAGAGAGATTATACGATGTGTGGATTAGTCTTAGTACACCTGGGGAGGCATTTGGTGAAAATAAATGACCGTTTCTGAATTCACAGACATAATACGACAGTGTGGCCAAAACACAGAGCATATGTAACCCATCAGCACTAACAGGACATCATTAGGACATCATTACAGTGAAACCAAGCTGCAGCATCTTTACAAAGAAAAATTAAGAAACCGATGATCTATGGAGGGAATATGACACATTATGGAGGGGGTGAGATGGAAAAAATATGTTGTCATGACATATTTTTTCTGATGATACATATTACCACCAATGGCACCCTTGAAAATAATACTACAAAAAACAATGAATTCATACTTATTTAATATTTCACATACTGTGCTGCACTAAATCCAGTTAAACAGGCCCAAGTAGGAACTTTCTGTAATGAAATATGTAGTTTTTAAGTCTTACACCCATTAGAAAAGCATTACATGACATACTGTGGAAATAATGTATCACAATAATGAAATATGAATCTAATCTAAACATAATGAAGTGTAAAACATAACAGGTACTGCATTGAGAAATACAGGGGTCTCCGGGGCGCCAAGCCTGACTAACACTTGAGACCTCCCAAAAAACTACCAAACATTCTGCCACTGAGCATCTTCAATACTGAGGAGGCTAGAGACTAGACAGCAGGGCAATAAAGTGTGGAAATTGAGAAATACAGTGCAGTACTCTTCTGGTGGCTGAAGAGAAGGTGGTGATTGTTGCTAAAGTGACTCATATTGAAGATTTAACCCATGTGGTCAACCGAGAGAGTAAATCAGTCCTCCCACGCATTTCTTATACATCTTTTCCTATATATTTAAGAAATCCCTCAGCCACTCTCCCTTTTAACTGTTTTTACTTGTGTATTAAACTCTCACTTGCTTTTTCTCTTTGACAGGGTTTGTTATGGTGTGTAATAGGGCTGGGCGATTTGGCCTAAAATCAAAATCTTGATTAATTGAACATTTTAACTCGATTACGATTATTTTACGATTGTTTTATTTATTTATTTGTTTATTTGCCCTCATAGTTCACTGACAAGTTGCTCAGTTGTCTCAGTGTTTAAGCTCTCCGTGCTCGACATGTCGGC